>KQ993053.1:6402-28620 GCA_001598015.1 Dorcoceras hygrometricum
TGCAAGCCTACATGATTTGTGTTCACGTCTGGAGTCAACAAGTCTTGAAGAATCAGACCACGACGTGCCACAAAGACAATCAACTGAGGAAGAACAACCAGCAGTGGTCACAATGCATAAAAATGTTCAACAAGATCTGACAGGTAATCCAATAGTTATTGATTTAACTAACGTGGATCAGCCGCAGGATCAATTGCCTCAAGTGTACCAGCTGCTGGGGGTGTTGCGACAAATGATCAACCAGCCGACGATCAATCAGACGTTGCACCAACTGACGTTGATAAACAAGATGTTGCACAAGCAGTCGCAAGCGCTTCTCCATTGGTTTCTAGACCAACGCCTGAAGCACCAGCTGGTAGCAAAAATTGTCAATTGCTTTCACCATCAGCTGGACATCAAGGCGCGAGCACATCATATCATTTGGTATCAATACCACCAGCTGATGAACCAGTCGCAGGTACATCTCACCAGCTGGAAGCAGACACTCAAGCCAACAATGCTCAACATCAATTGGCGTCTGCTGATCCAGTTGCAAACCAGCCAGCGACACAGGGGGAACAAGGAGCAAATCCATTTGGACTTGATCTTCGGTGGAATAAGAATCATCCACCCAAGCAAGTCATAGGTATTTCGAATCTCCTGTTCGCACACGAGGCCAGCTAATGCATGATCATTTTGATTCCGCATTCATTTCGCATATAGAACCTAAAATGATAGATGAGGCCTTCGCTGACCCCAGCTGGATAGACGCTATGCAAGAAGAACTTAATCAGTTTAAGCGTAATAATGTTTGGACACTTGTACCTAGACCTTCTAACCATCCAGTCATAGGAACTAGGTGGGTCTTTAGGAATAATCTGAATGAAGATGGCGTAGTTACTAGAAACAAAGCTAGGCTGGTAGCGCAAGAATTTAGACAAATGGAAGGTATAGATTTTGATGAGACCTTCACACCAGTAGCAAGATTAGAAGCTATTCGCATGTTCCTAGCTTATGCTGCATTCAAAGACTACAAAGTCTTTCAGATGGATGTTAAGAGTGCCTTTATTAATGGGGTCTTAACAGAGGAAGTGTATGTTGCACAACCTCCTGGCTTCGTAAATCATGCACATCCAGACTTTGTTTACAAACTGGATAAAGCTCTGTAGGGTTGAAACAAGCACCCAGAGCTTGGTATGATACTTCAGAATACACAGCGACTATTAGATGTGTTTCATGATAGCCGTCATACCCACTATCACATCTAACATACGCTTTAGTGTAATCTAGGTCTTTACTCAACACAATTGTAAATCATTACACACATAATGAAAGTAAAGAATGCCATATAAGAAAATGCGAATATCATATATAAAGATCGTTTGTACAAGAGTCAATAAAACCCACACGCCACAAGTTGGCTAGTTGGGCATCTACTCTAACAAAAAATTAGTTTTTCTAAGGATAAGATCTGTGCAGCATGTCAACTGGGTAAGCAAATTAAATCGACTTTCAAAAATAAAGGCGGAAAACGTTCTACCCGTTGCCTTGAGCTCTTGCATATGGATCTTTTTGGTACTATTTCAGTAACGAGCTTAGGGGGAACGAATTACACCCTTGCAGTTGTTGATGATTTTACTAAATATACTTGGGTGTTGTTTTTAAAAGCAAAATCTGAAACCACCGATCAGCTGATACGCCTTTTAAAACGTTTACAAAATGACAGATCTTGTTCAGTAAACCGAATAAGAAGTGATCGCGGTACTGAGTTTCTAAATTTTAAATTAACTTCTTATCTGGAAGACTTAGGGATAAAGCATGAGCTTTCAGCAGCTAGAACTCCTCAGCAAAATGGGTTAGCTGAAAGGAGAAACCGCACTTTAAAAGAAGCTGCTAGATCTATGATTGCATATTCCGGTATTTCACAGAAATTCTGGGCAGAAGCAGTTAACACAGCATGTTACACTCACAACAGATCAATGATTAATAGGATGCACGATAAAACCCCATATGAGATCTGGCATGGCAAGAAACCTGATATTTCTTATTTCAGGGTGTTTGGGTGTAAATGTTTCATTCATAATAATGGGAAGAAGCACCTAACAGCCTTTGAACCTAAATCTGATGCAGGTATCTTCTTAGGCTATTCAGCTGTGAGCAAAGCGTACAGAGTCTTCAACAACCAAAGTTTAACTATTGAGGAATCAGCACACGTGGTATTTGATGAAACCAGCTTCAAGTCAAATTCAGCTGCAAGCCTACATGATTTGTGTTCACGTTTGGAGTCAACAAGCCTTGAAGAATCAGACGACGACGTACCACAAATATATTCAGTTGAGGAAGAACAACCAGCAGTGGTCACAACGCATAACAATGATCAACAGGATCTGACAGGTAATCCAGTAGTTATTGATTTAACTAACGTGGATCGAATCAGACGACGACGTACCACAAATATATTCAGTTGAGGAAGAACAACCAGCAGTGGTCACAACGCATAACAATGATCAACAGGATCTGACAGGTAATCCAGTAGTTATTGATTTAACTAACGTGGATCAGCCGCAGGATCAAATTGCCCCAAGTGCACCAGCTGCTGGGAATGAAGCGACAAATGTTCAACCAGACGACAATCAATCAGATGTTGCTCAAACAGACGTTGAGAAACCAGATGTTTCACAAGCAGTCACAAGCGATTCTCCATTGGTTTCAAGACCAACGCCTGAAGTACCAGCCGCAAGCATATATTCATCACCAGCTGGACAACCAGTCGCAAGTGATCATCAACTGGTATCAAGACCACCAGCTGATGAACCAGTCGCAGGTACATCTCACCAGCTGGAAGCAGACACTCAAGCCAACAATGCTCAACATCAATTGGCGTCTGCTGATCCAGTTGCAAACCAGCCAGCGACACAGGGGGAACAAGGAGCAAATCCATTTGGACTTGATCTTCGGTGGAATAAGAATCATCCACCCAAGCAAGTCATAGGTAATTTCGAATCTCCTATTCGCACACGAGGCCAGCTAATGCATGATCATTTTGATTCCGCATTAATTTCGCATATAGAACCTAAAATGATAGATGAGGCCTTCGCTGACCCCAGCTGGATAGACGCTATGCAAGAAGAACTTAATCAGTTTAAGCGTAATATTGTTTGGACACTTGTACCTAGACCTTCTAACCATCCAGTCATAGGAACTAGGTGGGTCTTTAGGAACAATCTGAATGAAGATGGCGTAGTTACTAGAAACAAAGCTAGGCTGGTAGCGCAAGGATTTAGACAAATGAAAGGTATAGATTTTGATGAGACCTTCACACCAGTAGCAAGATTAGAAGCTATTCGCATGTTCCTAGCTTATGCTGCATTCAAAGACTACAAAGTCTTTCAGATGGATGTTAAGAGTGCCTTTATTAATGGGGTCTTAACAGAGGAAGTGTATGTTGCACAACCTCCTGGCTTCGTAAATCATGCACATCCAGACTTTGTTTACAAACTGGATAAAGCTCTGTATGGGTTGAAACAAGCACCCAGATCTTGGTATGATACACTATCTCAGTTCTTAATCGAGCATGACTTCACAATAGGCACAGTGGATAAGACGTTATTCAAATTTGTAAAAGCTGACCATATTCTGTTAGTTCAGATATATGTTGATGAGATTATCTTTGGGTCAACTAACCCCAAACTGTGCCAAAAGTTTTCGAAGCTTATGCAGGATAAATTCGAGATGACCATGATGGGGGAGATGACGTTATTTCTGGGCTTACAAGTTCGCCAGCTGGAAAATGGTATTTTCATTAACCAGGCGAAGTACACGAAAGAACTACTGAAGAGATTCGGTATGGACAACTGTTCAGCAGCAGCAACCCCGATGAGCTCTTCGATCAAGTTGGATAAAGACAAAGTCGGAACTTCCATTGATGTATCTCTTTATCGTGGTATTATAGGCTCTTTGCTATACTTAGCTGCTAGCAGACCAGACATCATGTTTGCTGTCTGTATGTGTGCTAGATTTCAAGCAGAGCCAAAGCAATCGCATTACATAGCTGTAAAGCGAATATTGAAATATCTTAATGGTAGTTCCAACGTGGGTCTTTGGTATCCCAAAGATTCAGGCTTTCAACTGATCGGTTATAGTGATGCAGATTACGCAGGATGTAGGATTGATCGTAGAAGCACAAGTGGGACTTGTCAATTTTTAGGGGATCGACTGATTTCCTGGTTTAGTAAACACGAGTGCTATATCTATCATGCTGAACCCAGTGCTGCACTCACGGACCACGCATATTGAGATTAGGCATCATTTTATAAGAGATCGCGTGCTCAAGAAGGACGCCAGGCTGTAATATGTGTCCACTGAACAGCAAGCTGCTGATATATTCACAAAGCCACAGCCAGACGCTAAGTTTTCTTATTTTAGAAACATTTTAGGTCTTCTTGAATTGCCTTGATTGTTGGTGCACTAACGCATTTTGCAGGTTGTCAGCTGTTGCTTAAATCAGCTGTAAGTCTTTTGTTCAGGGGGAACGATAAGACTATCAGCTGAGGTAAGCCTCTCGCGTTGGGAGATTATCAGCCGTAGGGGGAACCAGGAGCTGGATTGTTAAGCGTGACGTCAGCTGAATATGTCATGACTGGACACACTCAGTTGTTACATATATACAGCTGATGATTATTTGTGACCAGCTCCTGCCACCCTCAACGATATATTAAACCAGCAGTGATGTTCTTACATTTACTGCACCAGTTGTGACAAAATAAATTAGCACGCGTTTTGAACCGTACGATTGAAATAGTTTGAAAATACATTCAAATCATTTCCAACATTGTACAAGCTAACGGATGGTTGACACGTGTTGTTACCATGCAAAACGTCACATCGAAACTTTCTCTCTCCAGTAACTTTTTGCTTTCCTAGTTTAATTACGGCGTTCCCTCTTCTAGTCTCTTTTACCTTGCATATTTTCTATCGTGTGTTCTTGCATATTTCTCTCTCGCGCGTTCGTATTCTCTGTGATTTCTACTGCAAAGCTTTTTCAGGTGTTCTTTCCGATCATCTACTATCAGTAATGGCCTCTTCATTCTACAACAACACTCTGCATGTCGATTTTGACTCCGTTTTGGCTATGGACAACCTAGGTATGGTTTCTGTGTTTAACGCCCTAATGGCATCTGGCCTCGAGGGATTTTTGGGTTGTCCTGTAGTGCTTTATGAAGCTGCTTTGGTGGATTTCTTTAACAATGGTTCGGTGAGGGACGACTTGGTGGTTAGTTCTGTGAATGGTGTGCCAGTAGAGATTATGGAGCAGTTGTTGGCAAAAACCTTTGAGCTTCCTGTTGATGGTTTATCAGAGTTATCAGAGATTCCCAGGGATAAAGTTTTTGATGCTAGGAGCATCGTCTCTCTGACTGGTGAGCCAGTAAGTACATCGGCGAAGAAGAGCCAGTTGAAAATTGAATATCGCCTTCTATGTGATATAATTGCCAAAACAATTTCTGTAAAGGCAGGGTCCTTTAATGCAATCACAATGGAGAAATTTTTATGCTAACGGCAGTTGTCTGTGAAGTAAGGGTTAATTGGAGCAGTGTTTTGTTAAACATTCTGAAGAATATGGTTACTGCAGGATCCAAGCAAGGCAAGGACTTTGCTGTTCAAATTAGTCTCCTGCTGGAGAACATTCCAAACCTTGAATTGGGTGAATTTTCAGAGTTCCCTTCCTCTAAAATACTCACAGAAAGGACAATTCATCGATATATTGTCCTGAATGACAAAGTTGGTGCACAGGAAGCTGCTGATGTACCTAAGGTGAAGAAGGCAACTAGGAAGAGGCCAACTGTGACTATTGCGGATGAACCAGTGATCAAAAAGAGGGTCCTGAATGACAAAGTTGGTGCACAGGAAGCTGCTGATGTACCTAAGGTGAAGAAGGCAACTAGGAAGAGGCCAACTGTGACTATTGCGGATGAACCAGTGATAAAAAAAAGAGGACTACAAAGAAGAAAACTGGTTACTTCTAAAGCATCTTTGGAAATGGTGGCGGTGGCACAGGAAGTGGTGCCTATTCAAATGATTGAGCCAATTCCTGCCGCACCTGCTGCTGATGACACATTTGAACAACCAGCCACAGAGGATGAGACTCCTACTGATCAACCAGCTGACGAGGTCGCTGGTGATACTGTTGTTGAAGAAGCAGTTGCTGCAAGTGTTGATGTTACTGCTGAGGAGATAAGGCCCACGTCTGTTGATGACGTGGACTTAATTATTGAGCAGGTAATCGCAGAAACTGCTCAAATGGGACCAGCAGAGGAAGATCCTGAAGTTGATGCACCTGCTGATGGAGGTCAACCAGATGATATAACTGAAGAGAAACAGTGGTTTGATCTTCCTTATGAAGATATTATGGCTCAGATGGATGCTGATAGACCAGTGGTCACTCCAAGTGACACCGATGAAGAAGTGGAAACCATGGATGTTGGTACTGATGGTGGAGACCAGCAGGTACAGATTTTTGTGGAGGAACCGGAGGATGTGGAGATCAGTGATGATGAACAGTCGGTGGATGAAAGGATAGATGCAGATGAGGCCATGTCATTGGAGGATATTCTGTTCTCTATCCCAGTCGACGTTCCTTTGCCGTCAGCTGGTGTGGAAATTATGAAGATTGTTTTGGGCCAGACTGTGTATATTCTAGGGGTCGATGAAGGAGACTGGTACAAGGCCAGTCTTCCTAAGATTCATCCTGAAGAAAAGGGAAAGGAGCCCCTTCAGCTGAAAGATCCAGCCAAGGGAAAGCCCCCACAGGAACATTATTCTTTGATCTGTGCAGATATAGACCTGCTGGTACATTTACGAGAGCAGGTAATCTATGAAGTGGCAAAATTATTTTATTCTTTTAATTTGAAGAAGTTAGCACAGTTACAGATAGATGAATCTTATTTTGAGAAGGAGGCCCTCGTTCTTTCATGGGCTGAAGCAGAGTCAACCGGAGTAGCTCTTCAGCGGAAAATGTATATACTGTTGAAGTACAGAGAAGTTTTGGTAAGAAAATTCTTGGAATCGTGGACGCAAAATTTTGTACCTGGAGACGGAACCTCCACCGTTGATCTCAAGGTTATACATCTGTAATCAGATTTGCATTCTTTCATTTTGGAGGAACTCAAACAGCAAACAGTAGCACACGGTCTTCGATGGAACAAGACGTGTTGCTCCCAATTGTTTGAAGGGAGATCGCGTACCCCAAGTGCTGCTCCTGCCACAACCAATTTTGCGGTATCGCGTCAAAGATCTTATGACGACACTCTTCCTCCGATGAGCGCATTTTTCAAATTAATGAAGAAGCGGTGGGGAGATGTCTGTCTGGAGGTTGCGGAATTTTGTGTTTCCAGGATACTTTTACCAGTGGGTTCGATAAATTTTTGCAGAGCTCTATCAGTTGTTGAGCCAGTTGGCAGTTTTGTCTTGCACCAGCCGACAGTGTTTGCTCTGTGTTTATCTCAGTTTTGTACAGTTTTCTTCGAGTACAGTTTATTCAGCCATTTCAGTTCAGAGGATATTACCAGTTTTGTTGCGTTTATTGCTTCGGAGAGAACAAATTTGAGAAGTGTACAGATTACTACTCCTTCAGCAGTTGCATCAAGAGTACCTATTTTATTAGATCAGTGTTCTTCCTCCATGTCTAGCTCAGATGAGTCCATGCATTTTGTGTTGGGATCCGGATCCGCCCCCCGGCGAGGCAGCGGAAGAACAATAGAATGAAAAACCGGGAGGCGATCAATACGATAAATACAAAACAAACTACGACATTCATAGGATGTTTAAGCGGGTTACCTCGCTATTTTGATGATCAGGACACTGCTACTGCATTCTCTCTACCAGCTGCTACCTTGCCTTCTCTTCCAGCTGTTACTACTGAGCTCTCCACTTCTCTTGATGATCTCCGGATCTTTCTTTCAGAACGTTTTGACAATCAGGCAGAGGCTACCAGGAAAATTGATGATGCTCAGAGTGATGTGCTATCCAGGCTCCACACTATTAAAAGAGACATTCTTGCCGCTCTGATGCAACAAGAGGAAGCCTTCCGGAACTTACTTAACACTGCTAGACAAGATGGCAGAACCCTCGATGATGCCCAGACGCTACGCTTCAATGAGTTTAGGAAATTTGTTCTGGCTCAGAGTGTTTCTTCTACTGCTGATATGATGAAGGTCCGTAAGGAGATTAAAGAACTTGATGCTAAGGTCACATCGTTGGATGAGCAAGTGGCCGCTACTCGAAATGATTTATTAGAATTTCGTGCCCAAGCCCAGCAGAATCTTAATATCGTTACTGACCAACTGAGCGAACTTGTTGCTTATATAAACCGTGGTGGTAATGACAAAAAGTGGGAAGTGAATAGCAGCCGCCCACCACCTGATGATCAAAACAGAGGAAGTGGCAATACAGGTGGTGGTGGTGATACTGATAGAAACATTGTGGAAAGACTTACTACTGCTGATAGAGAAAGAGAATGGAGCAGAAGGAACAGAAGTGGATCCTACAAAAGAAGAAGATACTAGGATAGAACCGTGGTTGAGTCCTTGTACAAATCTTTTGTACTATTTCTCAGTTAATGAAATTTATGATTTCAGCAGATGTGTGTGCAATTTATTTTTTCTCATTCATTTTAGCTTTCGGCTGCTAGGAACATTGTGGAAAGACTTACTACTGCTGATAGAGAAAGAGAATGGAGCAGAAGGAACAGAAGTGGATCCTACAAAAGAAGAAGATACTAGGATAGAACCGTGGTTGAGTCCTTGTACAAATCTTTTGTACTATTTCTCAGTTAATGAAATTTATGATTTCAGCAGATGTGTGTGCAATTTATTTTTTCTCATTCATTTTAGTCTTTCGGCTGCTAGTTTTGTCATCACCAAAAAGGGGGAAATTGTTAGAATAAAATTTATTAGTTTTGGTGATAACAAAATAAGACTAGTTGCTATTGGAAAATCAGCTGGTGAATTTAATAGGAGAACATTTTCAGTCGACGGGTGGTATTTCAGCAGATGGAGATTCTCTTCAGTAATGAACATATATCAGTCGTTGGCTTGTTTTCAGCAATTGGACTTTTCAGAGGTAACCAGAAGTTGGATTCTTCTAGGGCAATCAGCAGTTGCATTAGTTGCAGGCGCAAGAATTTGAGAGTTAGCGTGTTTTGTTAAGGATTGCAAAACGACAGCGTATTGAACTAGAGCTAGGATTCAGTCGTTAGAGTTTGCGTTGGTATTCCAGCAGTTGCATTCTTCAGAGGAATTCAGCAGATATTTGTTCACCTCAATAGTCAACGTAATTCAGCAGACAGGCACTCAAATCAGCAGATGGCTACAGTATTCTTTTGATCCAGTCGCTGCTTCTCTTAATCGTTGTAACCAGCAGTAAGGGAGATATTTATAGTGATCAGCTGGTGCATAAATTTTGGGCATTGAAGATATCAGCCGTTGCATATCTTTCAGAGGTACAAGTAATCAGTTGTTGCATAAACGATGAATCGATTCAAACGTTCATATCAGAGGAAATCAAAGGTGGAGACTGAATCGTACATGTGCTTTAAATGAGGAGACAGTATCAGTACTATGTTAGGTATATAGTACACTGTATCAGAAGGCGGTTTACGGTGTTTGCACAAATATGGAGAGACGCCAAATTTGCTCTGACATAGTGCGACTTGCCTCTTGGTGGAGCAGGATTTACGGCGTACGATTTGACAGAAATTCAAAAGGAGATTTTGTTGCCTTTGGAGAAACTAATGACCGTTGAGAAAGAAAACTATAAATAATAGAAGTTTGGATTGAAGAACTCTCTCACTCTCGCTCTTGCTATTGTTTACATGTCGTCACTCTGCTAATTTTGAGTCTCAACCTTTCTCGAGCTTATACTCTACAGAAGCCATTTTCACAAAGCTCAAACACTCGAAGAAATTCAACCGCTGATCTTCATAGATAAACCTTCGAGCCATCCTCTGATTCACCTCAGTTGAATCGATTTGCTTGTATAAGAAATCAGAGGATTTACAGTCTCATAGCATTGTATTCATTGTTATATCATTTGAGTCTGTAACGAACGTGCTCCTTAAAGCCGTTCGAAAAATATCATTCATTTGTAAAACCAGCAGCTGCGTCTGTGCTTTAGGTTGTGGTGTTGCTAGGAGTTCACTTTGAGAGAGGCTCGGTGACTGGGTGTTTTGCAGAAGGCCTCTAATCCATCAAATCTTCTAGTGGAACCTTTCTGAAAAGGAAGAAGGGGAGACGTAGGATATTTATATCCGAACTTCCAGAAACAAACTCTTGACCTTAATCTTTTACTTAACGCATCTATTTATTGCCTTACTGTTCAATGATCGATTGGCATATTTCCGCCAATATTTGTTAGCCAAAAGATCAGCAGCTAAACTGAGATACCTTAAATCTGGTAACTCGGATTTAAGTTAAGCGAGGCGCTTGTAAAATTGTTTTAAGGGTTTCGAAAATTTAAAATAGTAGGAGTTCATTCAACCCCCCTTCTGAACTCGTGCAGCTATTTTCGAACCATATTGATCCTAGCACTTCTATAGCGACGTCCATAGCTGAGGCAGAGTACCTAGAAGCTGGGAGCTGTTGTGCTCAAATCCTATGGATACAATAACAGCTTAGGGACTACGACGTTGATGCAGCTGAAGCACCCATTTTCTGAGACAACACAAGTGCGATAGCAATTACTCAGAACCCTATGCTGCATTACAGGACCAAGCACATTGACATAAGACATTACTTCATAAGAGACCACGTGCTGGAAAAGGACGTTCAGGTAGAGCATGTTCCAACAGATCAACAAGTAGCTGATATCTTCACGAACCCTCTACCGGAGGCTAAGTTTTCTTACTTTAGAAATATTTTAGGTCTCTTAGATATGTCTTAATCATGTTCTGTATGCACTTGCTCAGGGGGAACAAAGTAATTCAAATAGATAATTAAAAAAGTCCATTGAATGTCTCCGAGCTGGTCAGCTCCGTGCTGATCTGGTCTAGACATGTATAGTGCGATATTATCACGGTGTTTGAATTAATGTTTTCGTCCTGGTACAGTAAAATCGAACGGATGAGATAATTTTGTCTTTTAAAATTCCTTTTAAGTCGGACGGTCATTCTCCAAACTATTTCAAATCCCTTTAACCATAAAATGACACGTGTCCACTAAAACGTTTCTCTCTCATTGTTCATACATATTAAACCCTTGATTTTCTTTTCTTTCAGTATGCATTTTCAAATCTCTCTAGCATTCAAGCAGCTGTTTGGCAATATATCTCAAATATTTCTTGACTCTCAAATCTACTAATCCTTCAAACTTTCATATGGCTTCCTTCATTGTTAATGCTCTCCAGGTGAACTTTGAGTCGGTGCTCAGCATGGAAGATGCTGGAATGGTCAGTATGTTACGGTCTCTGGAGAAATCAGGGTTTAGAAGATTTTTTGGGGTTTTAGGTTCAGTGTTTGAGGAGGCTCTAACTCAGTTTTACGCCAATGCGTCCATGATTGTCGGAACAATTGTGAGCACAGTGGCTAACAGGAATATGGTGATAACCATGGAATAATTTTCTAAGACATTCCATCTTCCGACGGAGGGGCTGGTTAGATTTTCTGGGCTTCCGGCCAAAGCACTGGCTGATATGAAGGCGTTATTTTCAGCCACAGATATTCCGTTCAAGCCTTCCAACAAAAACAAAGATATGAAGGTTGAGTACAGGTTGTTGCACGACCTCGTATCAAAATAACTTTCGGCCAAAGCCAGGTCTTTTGATGTGGTGACTACCGAGAATTTTGAAATGATGGTGGCAATTAGCACTGGGCTGAAATTGAATTGGACGCAAATGCTATTTAAAACCCTAGCTGCCATGGTATCTACGCCTGGCAAGAAATCCCAAGGATATGCTGTGTCGCTCAGTATTATACTGGAAAAGTTAGTGAAAGCGGACTTTTTGGAGTCCGTGGCTCTACATCCCATCAAAGTGTTGAACCAATTCAGTTCTCACTAATGAAAAAGAACCAAGCTCCTCAAGCTGGTGAGGTGAGCAAAACATCTGGGGATAAGGAAGAGGCAGCTATAGAGCAGAAGAAGGAGAAGATTCCAATGAAGAAACAAACAGTGGCAGGGAGCTCAGCTGCTCCAATCAAGTCGAGGTCTGAGACCAGCTCAAATGAAGACAAACGTCCTATGACGACGCTAGCCGTAGCAAGAACGGGTGGAGCTACTGCTAAACGCAAACTCATTCTTGCTCCATCTGATTCTGAATTCACCGTGTCTCTACCTCTGTTCGAGATCAAGAAGAAGTTGAGGACAAAGAGGCCTAAGCTGGTGATGCCTACTCCAGCTATGGAAGGGAAGGCCGTGTCAAAAGATCTTCCTCTACAAGTTAGGCCAGATTCTGATCAACCTGCCCAACAATCAACTGCTTATGGAAGTGGTATGGTGTTTGCCCCCGTGGATATTAGAGAGATCAATTGGGCAAATTCCAACAGTGGCGGCGGGCGGAGGCGGCGGCTTCGGCGACGTGCGGCGACGACGGCGGCGGCGAGGGGAGGAGAGGAAGGGAGAAAGAATTTGCTGAATAGCTTTTGGTGTGTTTCAAATGAATATCCCAGGGCCCCTATTATAGATTTTTCATGGGCTTAAACCAAGTTAATGGGCTTGGGTCGGGCCCAGATCCAGGTGTACATTGGTTTCAAGTCCATCGATGTGGCTTCATCATAATCCCGATTGGCGATCAGATTGGACCGATCTACAAAGTTTAAAAAACTGATCATTATGATGTGGAAAAAATTTCTCGGACCACCTAATCTAAAATAGCAGTTAGGCCCCTATAAGCTTTAAGGATAGTCATATTAGTCCAAGCTTAAGGAAATTGCATTTCCACCCTATTTAATTTTAGGAAGTCACACTTTCATCATTTCTCTTACTATACTCAACAAATTGAGCTTAATTTCCATACGGGAATTGAGAAACCAGTACATGTGTGACCCTCAATGGTTCAGGGATACAACTAGCCATGGGATCACAACATTTGTGACTCTGAAACCACATTTTCGGACTAACCCATCGGATCATGGTAAAGCGCCTAGCAACATCGCCCCATGATCCCCTAGGTATCACTGCTAGTGCCTGCAAGAACCAGTCGGTCATGGTTAGAGTATAGTTCGGTCCTTTCAACTCAAATATCACGATCAGATCAATGACCATTGGTAAATCGAGAGTCGCTAGAGATCGAATAACCATGCATACATCTTGGAGATCAAATAGTGGCATCGCATGTGTTACTAGGTAAACCCATTTTCCTAAAACACATCTTGTACTCTGGCAAGAGATTTATCACACTATTATCTCCTTAGATAGCATAGGATATTCACTCACAAGGGCGAGTGGTGAATCCTCGACAACGAAGCATCGATCCTACATGCATCGGGACCTCATCCAACCCCACCACCTGAAGACCCCAACTAAGTCGGTAAACGGGTCAAAGTGAGGCACCTATCTGCATGCTCAGAACATGCTCAGAACATCACTATGTTTCCTACCAATGAAACGTGGTACTTCACATCGCAGATGCTAGTCTCAAGCTCGGGTGGCCCTTATCCTCTTTTGGACGGCCCAATTGACTAGGAACATGTTTAGAATACACAGTGACTATTAGATGTGTTTCATGATAGCCATCAAATCAACTATCACATCTAACATACACTATAGTGCATTCAAGGTCTTTATCCAACAATTGTAATCATAATTGCAAGAACCAGTCGGTCATGGTTAGCATATAATACGGTCCTTTCAACTCAAATATCACGATCAGATCAACGACCATTGGTAAATCGAGAGTCGCTAGAGATCGAATAACCATGCATACATCTTGGAGATCAAATAGTGACATCGCATGTGTTACTAGGTAAACCCATTTTCCTAAAACACATCTAGTACTCTGGCAAGAGATTTATCACACTACTATCTCCTCAGATAGCATATGATATTCACTCACAAGGGCGAATGGTGAATCCTAGACAACGAAGCATCGACTCCTACATGCATCGGGACCTCATCCAACCCCGCCACCTGATGACCCCAACTGAGTCGGTAAACGGGTCAAAGTGAGGCACCTATCATGTAGAATCTCAATGATGTTTCGAGTAATGAGGGCTAATATGTACAACCAAGACCTCAGACTTAATCCATTCGACAAATGGTAACCACTTGGAAAGTCCGAACGAGGGTAGTTCGATAGATCACCAGGTCACTACCCATCTGCATGCTCAGAACATCACTATGTTTCCTACCAATGAAACGTGGTACTTCACATCGCTGATGCTAGTCTCAAGCTCGGGTGGCCCTTATCCTCTTTTGGACGGCCCAATTGACTAGGAACATGTTTAGAATACACAGTGACTATTAGATGTGTTTCATGATAGCCATCAAATCAACTATCACATCTAACATACACTATAGTACATTCAAGGTCTTTATCCAACAATTGTAATCATAATAATGAAGATAAAAAATGCCATAAAAGAATGCACATTTCATAAATAAAGATCGTTTTAAATAGTGTCAACAAGAACCCACATGCCACAAGTTGGCTAGTTGGGCACCTACTTTAACAGATAGACCCCGCTGCTAATGGCAAGGAGGTACTAGAAGCCTTTGCCCGACCAAACCTAGTAGACGAGCATTGCTTGTTGGTTATCCAATCTTCTTAGGAAGCGTGTCCTCGAAAATGTCTTCATATGATGAATGGGCACGCTTCCGAATTGTGGTGAGGCTCAACTCAATTAAGTCTATGACGCTCATCGACAGTATGGCCAAAGTAGAAGATGAATTCATGCAGATCGGGTGTATGAATTATTGCAGCGGAGGTTGTTGGTGCAATTTAGATTTTATGAGAAGCAGTTGCAAGAAGCGGTAGACAAGCACAAGGCTGAATTTGACAAAGCTGCACTGTCTGCTAACTATGATCACATGTCTATTCGATTCTTGGAAATAGAGCTCAAGAGGTCATAAAGAAGCACAGGTTTCGACGACTTCAATCTGTTCTACCACTTCTGGTTCCGGAATCCTCAGCCGCAGGGTATTATCAAGATGATATTCAAGAAATTACCTGGGCTGAGGTGCTCAAAGTGTTAAGGATAGGAACCACTACTGTAGCTCAAGAGGCAGAGGAGCAAACAGCTCTCGCTATTGAGCAACAGGCACAGGCTCAAGAGCACCAGGCTCAGGTGGAAGAGCAACCAGCTCGGGAAGCGGAGCAACAGACTCCAGAGGTAGAGCAACCAGTTGAGCATCAGGCTCAAGAAGGTTCAATCCCGTCCAATCCAACAGATTCAAGTTTTTCCATTCATTCTTCTGATCCAGATGTTAATAATGAGGAATGTCAGGTTCCTGATTCTTCCGGTCTACAAATTGTACAGTACACAGAGCAAAGAGCTAATATAGAAGTAGAACAAGATTTTCCCAAGCTGGTCCACAGCCCGGCAACAATTCGAGTACCCCGGCAGATTTTGATGTTGTATCTAAATTTAAATCGATGAAGAGAGTCGCAGATCCCGGGAATCCACGATCAACATGATTCGGGATGATCAGACATATATGAAATACGACTCTAAGATCTTCAGGCAAGAATTTTACAAGAAGATGAATGAGGTGGTGACCAGCATCAATACTTCTCAGACGGCGTTGGAAACTAATCTTGTTCGTCAATTTGAAGAAAGCCATCAGCATTTTGCTAGTGAGATGGCCTTGGTCAAGTTACAACTGGCTGAATTGGTCAATCACCTTAAGGAGATCAGTGATGCCAAAAAGGGGGAAGGAGAAAGCAGTAAAAAGAGACGGCTGATGTGAGGACTTAGAGGCTTAGATCTGTGTTTCTTGTATAGCTGATTGCATCTGTAAAAATCTTTCAATGTAATAAAATCTCTCTTTTTCACAAGTTTTTCATCCCCAATTAAAGGGAGAAATTGATGGAGAATTTATAAGTTTAGGTGAAGAAAATAGAGATTAATCAAATCAGCTCAGAGATTAATCGACCAGATCAAGATAGAGCTTACTGTGTTGATGTGGGCCCACGGCTAGCTGTATCCCTGAACCATTGAGGGTCACACAAGTACTAGATTCGAGATTCCCGTACGGATACTCAGCTCAATGTGTTGAGCATGAGAAGAGGATTTTGGGAAGTGCGACTTCCTAAAATTCAACAGGGGTCAAACCGGGGTTTCCCGCTGTTGAGGGGCAAAACGGTCATTTTGCACTGGGGTTCTGAAAAATGGTTTTTCAGATCATATTATTCAGTTTTGGAAACTGAATCGATCGGTCCGATCTGATCGGCGATCGGAGTTACGGTGAAGTCTCAGTGGTGGAGATGAACTGAATGTTCATCCGTTGGACCCGGGCCCGTTGGGCCGGTCCAAGTCCAACACTTAAGTCTATTTAATTAGACTAAGCTTCACTTATGATATACTAGACTAAAATTAACCCTAACCCTAGAAGCAAATAGCCGCCCCTCCTCTCCATATACGCCGTCGCCGCCCGCCGTGCGCCGCCGCCGCTTCGCCGGAAAATCGTTTCCGGCCAATTCGACGAGGAGAATCCGTTCGTGCAGATCTCGTCAGTCCTTCTAGTGCAGGCTGACGAAGGAGTCTCGTTTCTGGTCGTGGACCGGATTGGCGATTTCTACCGCAATCTACCGTGAAGAGCCGACGTTATTGTAACTACGGTTGGAGCCAGGCACAAGTGCCAGCAAGGTAGTGTTTTGAACACCCTATGAATGACGATATTGTATTGTTTATTACTCGTATTGATCGTCTCCCGGCCGTTTATTTTCTGTTCTTCCGCTGCCTAGCCGGGGGGCGGATCCGGATCCCCACAGTTGATTAGTCAAACCTGATCGGAGCTCAGCTATTTAAGGACAAACCAGCTCAGAGACTTTAGATCGGAGCTAATCTGGTTAAGGACAAACCAGCTCAGGAATTTAGCTAAGCTGGTTAAGGACAAACCAGCTCGGACAAACAGAAACAGTTTATCAGTTGAAAGAAGAACAACTTAGATTAGATCATATTAGAAGTGCAGAGAAAATGTGGACAGAACAGGTAGAATGTAATTTGTATTGGATCAGTTGAGAAACCAGCTCGGAGCAAAAAGTGTGATATCAGGCTAGCTAGGACAAACCAGCTCGGAGCAGAATAGGTTCAGTACAACAATCCTACATACCGCAACCTAATCAGAGAAGCAAAGTGAACTAAGATTACAATCTGGAACAGTACAGAACAAAGAGATGAGCATATCAGCTTAGAGCATATCAACTTAAACCAGATTAGAGCATTTTAGCAAAGCGACTAGACCGGAGTCAAGCTGAGTAACTAAAAGGATTTCAAAAATTATTTTAAGGTATCGTATACATCAATGAAACTTGCTTTGATGTGTTGACTTTTCAAGATCGCTTTGTAATCGTTGGAACTACTTTGAGCAAATTCCAGATATACATAGCTCTATTTTTCAACTGAGTATGGTGGAGTGTATGCTAAAAGAGGAAAGCATTTAATGAAAGATATACGTGAACAGTACAAGCATTAAAGGCTCCGCATGCATATCATTTGGATCCATACGACGTGTCAACTAATAACATTTATTACCGTTGATCCAAAGAGAATAAATTGGAGAAGCAGATCAGTTCGGAACGATCTTACACAACACAAGCAACACGAACAATATACAAGACTCATACTTGAACTAGACTAAATAGCCTACTGGTGTGGGTATCCAAAAGAGTGTGTGACTTTGCTAAATTGCATGCACTTGCTATGCTGTGTCCTTTGTCTTACCATATGTTGGTTGAGTCCTTGTTCTTTAATTACCATCATGTTTATATCTATTTTGAACTAGCCTACAATTATAATACCTGTTTGATATACCTTCATTGCGTTATGACAGGCTGGACTAGGATTATTGTGAGTCCAATGTGAGCTTGGATGGTGACCATATCGAAATGGATGTCGTCTTTCCCTCAGTCAAGTCTGACTAGACCTAAAACACTTTGATTCCACATAACAATGTCATTTGTACTTAGCCTTGTATTGTCTAGTCTATTTGGTATAACGGTTAATCATGTTTATATATTGTGCTGCATTGGACAAAAATTATCATTTTAGATTGCGTACCTTTATCCATACACAATTTAGTACTAGCTTCTGAGGAGTTTTAGTCATCGCTGTGAAAGCCCAAACTGGTTCTATTACCAACTGGTACTTTAATTAGAACCAATAGTCATCGCATATGAAGTAGTACAAACGATGTCTCTCATGTGTAATTTAATTAGAACCAAAGTCAAATACTTGATCTACTGTATTTCCAGCTTTCCGTAAGCCTTTATCACTCTCGTTTGATAATGTTTCTAAGCTAGATGCCTCTGAATCCAATCTGCCCACTTAATCTTACTCTCCTCACCCATGACCACCTTCTAGCCTTTGTATTCTTGATGTCTTCTTGGCAACTCTGAACCTTATCCTCTCATGGGACTTCTTCTCATCTCTCTTGAGTATGTTATAATCTGGAATATAATGGCCCTTCTTGCCATAGTTAAAAAAAGTTTAATCATCATGTATATAGTTCTGTTTATTACGAGATTTTGATAAACTCGGATGAATTCTTTCATGTTAATTTCCCAAGCCATTTAACAAACAGAGATAGTCTAGTTGCTTATCTGCTCTGTGGATTTCTTGTTGGAGATGACCCTTCAACATTAGGTGAAGCAGCAACAACAACGACCAATACTATGTTTGTTCATCTATGGACCATTCAAATCTGGCTTCTATATCTTCTAAGGAACTCCGTCCGCAGTTTTGATCTTCATAATTGTATACAAAGAAAAAAGGAAATTTCTATTTTACTATTCTATCATACTATTGTTTAAAACATGAAGTCAACTTTACAGGAGAAAAAACAAGCCATACAAGGAAGGATTCTACTATCAACGAGAAAAAGGAAGCTATAAAAATACCGATTCTACTATCAGCAGGAAATCCACAATCAATCATTCTACATCAGCAGGAAAAAGGAATCTGTAAAAAACTCATTTATAATGGGATTCAATCAATCCATTTCCTCTATTGCTGAGAGAAATCCACAATCAATCAACATTTCCCTTGAGTTGGAAAATATATTTGTCATGCCCAACTTGCTTTGTTGAATGGCAAATGGTTTTCTTAGCAAGCCTTTGGTAAGAATGTGTGTTAAATGCTGTAGCATGGTACAAAAGAATACAAATTGTGTCATCTTCTATTTCCTCTTTTATGAAGTGTATGTCCATCTTTATATGCTTCGTTCTATCGTGAAGAAGTAGATTATGACCGATGCTGATAGCTAATTTATTGTAACAAAACAACATCTTGGGTAAGATTAGTGGCATTTTAATATCTTCTAAACTCTTTTTAGACACATCGTTTCATATATTCCCTGCATCATTGCCCTGAATTCAGCTTCGGTGCTACTACTTGCAACTACAGTTTGCTTTTTGCTTCTCCAGTGAACAGGATTTCCCTACAGGAATGTACTGTAACCTGATGTTGATCTCCTATTGGTGATTGATCCTGCATAGACAGCATCTTTGTATGACTAAATCCCACTTTTTCTTTAGGTTATTCTAAACCATAGTCCTTTTCCTGGAGACTTTTTTCAAATAAATGAAGAATTCGATATACTACCTGAAGGTGCTCTTTACATGGAGAGTGCATAGACTAACTAAACATACACACACTTTTGCTTCAGCCTGCCGTTTCTTCCATGTCTCGTGAGAATGATATCATTCTCACGAGACAATCAAGATAGATGTCTTGCCTCTCGTATATTTAATGAACAGAGTGTTGTCAGCTTGTCTTTGAGTATGGCCTTGACTCTTCATGAATGGTCTTAATATTTCAGATCAAGCTCTTAATGACTTTTTAGATGCAACCAAGGAAATTTTTTGAGCTGCGAACAATGTCTCTAGTAGATCACCTTCCAGTTATCATGTTCATATGCTGCATCTGACAAAAGTTCATTTCTTTGGACTTGTCTTTATCCAGATATGATTGATTCTTTGTTTCTGAAAATTTATCGAATTTTGAACCGGTCTTGTCACTTGCTGGTTTTGACGATTCTTGCAACTTTTCTGTGGTGAGGACTTATTTCAAGAATAAACTACGTGAGTTAATCTCGAATTTTAAGCTCGCATGTGCAGTACTTAGCAAGCTAACGTTTGCTCTTAGTTCATCATTTTCCTTCAGTTGATGAAAAGCTGAATTATCCGAATTAATAGAGCTTTTTTTCTTGCGTTCACTTCCACAATTGAATGAGCCAGCTTCTTGTACTCGTCTACCATGTCATGTAGTGTTATGATTAGATCATGTAAATTTATGGGAATCCAAAAGGTGTTGAACATCTAATATATGGCAATCTACAAAATGCTGAAACCAATCTAGATGATCATATTGTTCATATGGACAAGGGAAAAATGTTGATCAGTCTGTTGACCAACATAATCTTCAAAACGACACATTAAGAAGACCAACTAGAATAAGGAAATCAACAATATCTAGTGATTATTTTGTGTATCTTCAAGAATCGGATTTTAATGTTGGAGCCGAAAGTGATCCTATAATGTTTTCACAAGCCATAAGTTGTAGTGAATCAAAATTGTGGTACGATACTATGAATGAAGAAATGAATTCTATGGCATTGAACGAAGTCTGGGATCTTGTTCTATTGCCTGATGGTACTCGAACCATTTGATGTAAATGGGTTTTTAAGACAAAGAAAGACTCGTCACACAACATTGAAAGATATAAAGCAAGACTCATTACTAAGGGATTCACTCAACGCGGAGGAATCAGCTACAAAGAGACATTTTCTCCCATCTTCAAAAAGGATTCTCTTTGCATTGTTATGGCATTAGTTGCACAATTTGACTTGGAGCTGCAACAAATGGATGTGAAAACATCATTTCTCAATGGTGATATAGAGGAAGAGGTCTTCATGAAACAACCTTAAGGGTTTTCCACTAGGGGCGGTGAACACTTGCTGTGCAAATTTAAGAAATCCATATATGGGTTAAAACAAACATCCCGTCAATGGTATTTAAAATTTCATGATATTTCATCTCTTCATTTGATTTTGTCGAGATTGTCATTGATCAATGTATATACCAGAAGGTTAATGAGTACAACATTTGTTTCCTCATTCTATATGTGGATGATATATTACTTGCAACCAATGATAGAGGTTTGCTATATGAGGTGAATAATTTCTATCTAAAAACTTTGATATGAAGGATATAGGTCATTGCCATCAAGGTACATCGAGATAGGCCTCGACGGATCTTAAGATTATCTCAAGAAGCATATATCAACAAATTTTAGAGATATTTCGGATGCAAGATTGTTCACCTAGTGTGGCTTCAATTTTGAAGGGTGACCAATCCAATTTGGATCAATGCTCAAAAAATGACTTTGAAAAGGAAAAAATGAAAACATTCCTTATGCTTATGCTTTTGGAAGCTTGATGTATGCTCAAGTTTGCAGTAGACCTGATATGGCATACTGTTGGATCTGTGTTTATAGATCAGAATCTGAATTTGGATCAACACAAAATTTGTTATTATTCTACTAACGGTTTACGTGCGATGTGCAGTGCACTTCATTAAGAGGACAGGGAGATATCCTGTAACGACCGGACTTTTCTCAAAGGAAATTTAGAAATTTGGGGTTCGAATTGAAAGGCCCAAAAATTTCAATCTTAATAAACATAAAAGTCGTTACTAAATTCTGGACTAAATTGCAATAAACACAATTCATTACTGGCTGAAATGCGGAACAATTGAAACAATGACGTAAGCGGAATTAAAATCAGCTGCAAGGGTAAACACGTTTCATAACAAGTGAAGGAAATCAGCAGAAAGGGTATACAAACATGGAACTAAATCCTCTGCTGATAAAATAACTCACGTGGGACTGAAATACCATCTGATAAAATACCAGTGAACTAGCATATATCTTTACTCCAAAAGTTCATACAGATTTCTACAAAATGAGAAACTAGAAATCTGCTAACATACAAAACTATAACTAAGTTCTGTACATCAAAATCAAAAGCTAAAAAGAACAATGGAAGATGTCCACAATAAACACATCCTCCCTTTCTGATCATCTCCCTCCAGCTC
>KQ993054.1:4343-15101 GCA_001598015.1 Dorcoceras hygrometricum
GCACAAGTGCCAGCAAGGTAATCGTTTTTGAACGCCCTATTGAATGAAATTAATTGAATTGTTGTTTTCGTATTGATCGTCTCCCGGCCTTTTCTTATGTTCTTCCGCTGCCTCGCCGGTGGGCGGATCCGGATCCCCAACAGAATTTGATCAGCAGATGGTTTGACAAGATTAAGTTCAGCAGCTGGTTTAGTTCATCATTGTATACGGCAGCTGGATTAGCAATGGAGACGTCCAAAGTTGAGTCAGTTGTTCGTAATCAGGCGGAGGCCAAGATTGAACCAGCTGGAACGATAAGAACCAGCTGCAAGAGCTAAAGATAAGGTGGACCAGCAGGAACACCAATAAGAGGACCAGCTGGAACGGAAGCTAAGAAGAGTCGCAAGTTGGAGCTGGAACGATAAAGACAAGTTGGAGCGCTAAAGGAGAAGATGAATCAGCTGGAGCGAAAATTATGAAGTCTACTGAAGATGTATCGAAGAAGAACAAGTCAGCAGTAAGCTACAGTGTTCAGAAGTAGAAAAAATCAGCTGTTGGATTGAAGCAAAAAGAAATCGAGAATCAGCAGTGATGACGTCAGCATATATTCTGGAGGAAGCAATGAGCAGCAAGGATGACGTCATCACAATCAGCAGTTGAGAAGAGGAGCGCAAGAGCTGGATCAGCGGTGATGACATCAGCAGTGACGTCATCAATCAGCAGGGAGCTTCAGTAGAACCAGTCGATGATACTTGGAGTTAGCGATAGCAAAACGATATCGTTTGGATAAGTTGATACGACAGCGTTTTGCCTTCGTAAGATTCAGCAGATGGTTTTGCGCTAAGAACCAGCAGGTACAAATCTCAAGAGAAACCAGCAGGCAGCTACAGTACATCCAGACGAAAGCAACAGTACATCCAGTCGTGAGCTACAATGAACCAGCTGTTGCTATGCATTCAGTCGCAAGATGATGTACCAGTCGCAAGCTTTATATATCCAGTCGCAAGCACTTCAAGATCAACGTCTGGACAACCAGTCGCAGCAATGAAAAGAAAAACCAGATGCGAAGTTGTTGCAAATGGAAAAGAAACCAACAGTCGACTGGATTGCAATGGAGCGAAAACCAGACGCAAGATATCCAGTCGCAGTATTTGAAGCTTCAGCAGTTGCGCAAAGAATTCAACGCAATCAACGCTCAAAATGGCTGAGATTAAGTCCTGCAAATTTCCTTAAATCAAGGAGACAAGATTTGTACTATTCTGGGAAATAGTACAATTTACAGAGGAGCGTTGCACGTATTTGGAAAGACGACGATTTAGCCGTAACAAGCGCAGAAAGGAATTGGAATTTATCTAATGGCTATATCTCTTGAAGAAGCTATTTATACGAGAATATTTGAAGGAAGAGATGGACGATTGACGATTGTTGATTGAGCGAAGAGACAAAAATAACAGAGGGAAGATACAGTAGAACGAAGCAGTCGACCACCATTCTTAGAAGAGCTTACAACGACGTCGACTGCTGAGTTCTTATCAGCTCATTTAGGAGCACTTCCCAGTGTGTGAGATTAATTTTCTTATGAGAGTTGTGCGTGCACTGTAATTCTCACACACAGATTCACTCGCACATTTCGTGAGTTGAGTTAAATTGTTTAGCGAGTGAATCAAAACCCAAATGCAAACAGGTCCCGTCCAAGCACGATGACGTTAAACTCTGTGTATGTAGTTAGTCACACAGTTGCGGCTGGTGTGCATTTGTGGAGTCTAGGAGTCCATACAAGTGCTGCTTGTGTGGGTGGGTGTTTGCAGATGTTCTGTAACCATCAAAGTCTTCTAGTGGATCCTTCCGAGGTGGAAGAAGGGGAGACGTAGGACATTGAGGTCCGAACTTCCAGAAACAAATCATTGCGTATAGTATTCTTTTATTCATTCAGCACTTGCATTTAACTTAGCATTGCATAACACATTCAGCACGCACGTAAAACAGATTTCAGCACTTGCTTTCAGCACTTGCATTTTATTATCAGCACTCACGCCTTAGCAGTAAGCACACTTGCACAGTCGAACAGATTTATGTGAAACATAAATCTTTTTGAGTTGTTTTAAAATATTAGGATTCAGTTCTGGTATTTTCCGCATGATTTTTAAATCATACCAGATCTGTCTCCGGTGCTCTTGTGATTTTTTAAACGTTCAAGAACAAGAGGTATTGCACCTCCAGTTTTAAGTAGCAGCGCGCAAAATCTTTTAACTCTTGAAAAAGCGCGGCTGCTGATCTTTTTGATCCTATTTTCCGGGACCAACACGATTTAAAACTAATATCAAGATTAAAAGTTTATTCAATAAACCAAGGGGATTTAAATTTGTTTAAATTTCCCTACCTTCCATCATCAATGGGTGTACGCCGATGCTACCCGTATACATGGCCCGGCTCATATTCTTGAGGGGGTCATGTATGCCGGAAAGCTGTCCACGTCATTGACAATTGTTGTGAGTCGGTTGGAACTCCCTTTAACGTTGGCTCATATTATTGGGGACGTTAAGGGGACCGTCCTTCACGACTCAACATTGATGGGTCATCTTGACACGTGATAGTAAACGGCGTCATATTATTGGGCCCTTACTGGACGTGAGGTGAATACATGGAGGTTGCACCGGTTGCAATCGGAAACTACCTTTTGGGGGTCATGGTTGGCTGATATTATTCGGGACCATGATCGCTTGATTGGGCTCCATGTACCCACTAAAGAAACCTGCTTTCTCGATTTCATTAGAGGGTGGTGAAATCGTTAAAATAGTGGGAGGGTAATTCATAGAACTAAACGACCTTGTTTTATGTCTTAGCGATTATTTTATATAGTTAGTGATGATTGTCTGTTTTCTTTTCAGTATTACTGCTTATATAATGTCTTCGATCAAAAACCCACTCGCTGCTATACTGGATAGCAACAAGTTCACCGATCTGAACTACCAAGACTGGCTCCGCAACCTCAACATTGTGTTGGCTTCGGAGAAGCTCCTCTATACGATAGACAAGAGCCCTCCGGAAGAAACCCCTTCCGATATCAGCCCTGAGGAGCTGATTACGCTTAAACAATGGCGAGACGACGAGCTTAAGACTCGATGCTATGTGATGGCATCGATGTCGAACGAAATACAACGGCGCTTTGAGAAGACAAAGTATGCTGCTGACATACTTTTTCATCTCAAAGAACTGTACGGGGAGAACTCTCGACATGAGAGGTTCACGGCTGTCAAGGAGCTTATGACAAGCCGCATGCGTGATTGGACTTCGGTCCGCGAGCATGGGGTTCGTATGATTGGGCTCGTTGAAAAGCTGTCGGGCCTTGATATCACACTTCCACACGAGCTGTCTGTGGATGTACTTCTCCTTTCACTACCCGCTGCATTCGACCCCTTTGTGGTCAACTTCAACATGAACAAGCTGGCAGCCACCCTAGAAGAGGTGGTTAACATGCTTGTAGTGTTTGAAGGGACCATAAAGAAGGACAAGCCCGTCCTCCTTATGGGTTCTTCCTCTACGAAGAAGGGGCCCAGACGCAAGGGAAAGAAGCGTTCTGCCCCTGCGAAGGAGGAAAAGCCCACCAAGAAGCCAAAGGCAAAGGCTTCCAAGCCAAACAAAAATGAGGATGTTTTCCACCACTACCACAAGCCTGGGCATTGGAGGAGGAACTGCGAGGAGTACCTCGAGCAGTTGCGAACTGCGAAAGGTATGTTCTATATCAAAATAAATATGTCTCTTAATTCGACTTCTTGGGTACTTGATACCGGATGTGGATCTCATATCTGCAATGATTTGCAGGTGATGACAAGAAGCCGACGTCTTAGAGAGGGTGAGACCCACTTGAGGCTTGGCAATGGAGCAAGAGTTGCTGCAGTAGCTATATGAGATGTTTATTTATTTCTGTCTTCTGATTTTAAGTTGTTATTGAGAAACGTTTTGTTTGTTCCCGAATTAATAAAGAACATTATTTCTGTTTCTATGCTTGATAGTGATGGATATTCTTGTATGTTTGCTAATTCGATTTGCAACATTTACAAGAATGAATGTTTTATTGGAATTGGGGAACACGAAAACGATTTATACACCTAAAAATTAAAAGACATTCCAACTCGTGATGTCGAAACACATACAACAACGATTAAAAGGAAACACGATAACTTGAACCCAGCACAACTTTGGCACGCTAGGCAAGGTCATATTTCTCTAAGTATGATGAACAAGTTAGTTAGGAGTGACATGTTTGATCTGTCAGACATTAACTCCCTACCGACTTGTGAGTCTTGTCTCAAGGGAAAGATGACTAAGCAACCCTTCAAGGGAAAGGGTGAGCGTGCTCAAGGCCTATTGGATTTGATCCATACTGATGTGTGCGGCCCGTTTAGTATTGGTACTAAATACGGTCACACATATTTCATCACCTTTACCGACGACTCTAGGTATGGGTACTTGTACTTAATGAAGCACAAGTCTGAATCCTTTGAAAGGTTCAAAGAATTCAAGGCTGAAGTAGAAAATCAGTTGGGCAAAAGTATTAAAGCACTTAGATCCGATCGAGGTGGTGAATACTTGAGTGCTGAATTTCAAGACTATCTGAAAGAGAATGGGATTCTCGCACAGTGGACCCCTCCGGCCACACAGCTCAATGGTGTAGCGGAACGTCGTAATCGAACCCTGTTAGACATGGTTCGATCTATGATGAGCTTCACTGAACTTCCTACCTCGTTTTGGGGCTATGCGCTCGAAACGGCGGTAATGTTGTTGAACAATGTCCACACCAAGGCAGTAGATAAGACTCCATATGAGATATTGATGGGCAAACCACCCAAGTACTCATACATGAGGATTTGGGGATGTCCTGCTTACGTGAAGCAGACAGTGGGAGATAAGCTGGATACGAGATCCATCTTATGCTACTTCATTGGGTATCCAAAGAATTCCATTGGAAACTACTTCTACTATCCCAGCGAAACAAAAGTGTTTGTTTCTAGGAATGCCACCTTTATGGAAAGGGAATTTCTACTTGATAGAAAGGGCAGAATAGTAGAACTCGAAGAGGTTCGAGAACCAACTGAAGTACCAGGTGAACCTCATGCACCTCCAGAGCCAGTTCCAGAAATGGTCGCACCTAGGAGATCCGAAAGGGTTCCTAGGGCTCCTGACAGATATGGTTTTCTCCTTGAAGATGATCAAGGTGATCAAGTTGTTGGATCTGATCCAAGAACTTTCAAGGAGGCAATTTCCGATGCTGATTCAAATTTGTGGCTTGAAGCAATGCAGTCTGAGTTTGACTCAATGCATGCTAACCAAGTTTGGACTCTTGTTAACCCTCTCGAAGGAATTGTTCCTATTGGGTGTAAATGGGTATACAAGAGGAAACTTGGGCCTGATGGTAAGGTAAATGACCTACAAGGCACGATTGGTCGCGAAAGGTTACACTCAAAGGCAAGGTGTTGACTATGATAAAACCTTCTCGCCAGTCGCAATGTTCAAGTCAATTAGAATCTTGTTAGCCATAGCCGCATGGTACGACTATTAGATATGGCAAATGGATGTGAAAACTGCGTTCCTTAATGGAAACATTAAGGAAGAGATCTATATGACGCAGCCTGAGGGTTTCACATCTGTTGGAAGCGAGCATAAGGTATGCAAGCTTCAGAGATCGATCTACGGTCTCAAACAAGCATCGAGGAGTTGGAACCTGAGATTCGATGAAACAATTAAGGAATTCGGTTTCATCAAGAATCCCGAGGAGCCATGTGTTTATAAGAAGGTAGTTAAAAGCGCTGTGACATTCCTCGTACTTTATGTTGATGACATTCTACTAATTGGGAATGATGTAGGAATGCTGCAATCGACTAAAGTCTGGTTGACTAGTAGATTTTCGATGAAGGACATGGGTGAAGCATCCTATATTCTTGGAATACAGATCTATCGGGATAGATCTAAACGGATGCTCGGACTCACCCAAGCCACCTACATCGATACCATACTTAAGAGGTTCTCTATGGAAGAGTCCAAGAGAGGACACCTACCTTTGTGCCACGGGGTCACTCTATCTAAGTCTATGTGTCCGAAGACTGATGAAGAGATAGAGAGTATCACACTTGTTCCATATGCCTCGGCAATAGGTAGTATTATGTATGGCATGATCTCGACTAGACCGGATGTCGCATATGCTCTGAGTGTCACGAGCCGCTACCAGGCCAAACTCGGCCAATTGCATTGGAAGGCTGTGAATGATATTCTTAAGTACTTGCGAAGGACTAGGAATATGTTCATGGTCTATGGGGGTGGTGAACTGAAACTGGAAGGCTACACTGATTCTAGCTTCCAGTGTAACGTGGATGATTCGAAGTCAACCTCTGGATTTGTATTCATGCTCAATGGTGGTGCTGTCTCTTGGAAGAGTTCCAAGCAAGACACCATCGCGGATTCAACCACTGAGGCTGAGTACATCGCAGCATCAGCTGCTGCAAAGGAGGCGGTTTGGATAAGTAATTTCGTCCAAGAGTTGGGCGTCATTCCTAATGGAGTTGGTCCAGTCCCGGTGTACTGCGACAACACGGGTGCCGTTGTGCAAGAAAAGGAGCCTAGGTCTCACCAAAGATCCAAACACATACTGATGAAATACCACATAATCCGGGATATTGTGGATAGAGGTGACATAGCAGTTGAGAGATTCGCCTCTACGGACAACATTGCTGATCCACTTACGAAGCCCTTGCCAGGACCCTTGTTTGAAAAACATCGCGAAACAATGGGACTACGTCTGATGAGTAGTTGGCTTTAGGACAAGTGGGAGATTGTTAGAGTAGATGCCCAACTAGCCAACTTGTGGCGTGTGGGTTCATAGACTCTTGTATGAAACGATCTTTATATATGATATTCGAATTTATTTATGGCATTCTTTACTTTCATTGTGTTGTATGATGATTAACAATTGCGTTGAGTAAAGATCTAGAATGCACTGTAGTGTATGTTAGATGTGATAGTGGGTATGACGGCTATCATGAAACACATCTAATAGTCACTGTGTATTCTGAAAACGTTCCTAGTCGATTGGGCCGTCAAAACAAGGATAAGGCCGCCCGAGCTCGAGACTAGTATCTGCGATGCGAAGTACCATGTTTCATTGGTAGGGAACATTGTGATGTTCTGAGCATGCAGATAGATAGTGACCTGGTGATCTATCGAACTACCCTCGTTCGGACTTTCCAAGTGGTTACCATTTGTCGAGTGGATAAGTCCGAGGTCTTGGTTGTACTGATTAGTCCTCACGACTCGAAACGTCATTGAGAATCTACGTGATAGGCGCCTCACTTTGACCCGTTTGCCGACTCACTTGGGGTCGTTAGGAGGTGGGATTGGGTGAGGCCCCGATGCATGTAGGAGTCGATGCATCGTTGTCGAGGATTCACCGCTCGCAGACATGCGTGGATATCCTATGTTATCTGAGTAGACGATAGTGTATAAATCTCTGGCCAGAGTAGTAGAAGTGTTTTTGGTAAATGGGTTTACCTAGTTACACTCGCGATGTCATTATTCGATCTCCAAGATGTGTGCATAGCTATCGGATCTATAACGACTCTCGATTTACCAATGGTCATTGATCTGATCGGGATATATGGATTGAAAGGACCGTACTGTACGCTAACCATGACCAACTGGTTCTTGCAGGCACTATCAGTGATACCTAGGGGATCATGGGGCGATGTTGCTACACGCTTTACCATGATCCGTTGGGAAAGTCCGAAATTGTGATTTCGGAGCCGCAATGGTTGTGGCCCACGGCTAGCTGTATCCATGAACCATTGAGGGTCACACAAGTATTGGATTCGTGATTCCCGCGCGAAACTGAGCTCAATGTATTGAGCACTTGAGGAGGATTTTAGGGAGTGCGACTTCCTGAAAGTCAACAGGGGTCAAATCGTGATTTCCCACTGTTGAGGGGCAAAACTGTCATTTGGACTAGGTGATCTGAAAAATCGTTTTTCGCATCATAATATTCAGTTTTGGAAACTGAGTCAATCGGTCCGATCTGATCGTTGATCGGAGTTATGATGAAACCGTAATGAATTAAACGAACCGAATGTTCATATATGGACTTGGGCCTGACCCAAGTCCAATGGGCCGGTTCAAGCCCAAGTATATTTAATATATACACTAATGTGATTAGGGCTTAATGTTTTGGATTACCACACTACTCTAAACCCTAGAGCACCCATTCGGCCGCCCCCCCCCCCTCTCCTCACTAGCCGCCGCCGCCGTCGGCCACCACGCCGCCCCTCGTCGGAGTTGCTTCGGCCAACTTTTCGAGGAGTTTTCGTCCGCGTTGATCTCGTCAGGCCTTCTAGTGCAGGCTGACGAAGGAGTCTTCCTTCCGGTCGTGGACCTGATTGACGATCACTAGCCGCCGCCGCCGTCGGCCACCACGCCGCCCCTCGTCGGAGTTGCTTCGGCCAACTTTTCGAGGAGTTTTCGTCCGCGTTGATCTCGTCAGGCCTTCTAGTGCAGGCTGACGAAGGAGTCTTCCTTCCGGTCGTGGACCTGATTGACGAATCTACAGCCGCCTACCGTGAAGAGCCGGTCTTCTTGTAATTCCGGTTGGAGCCAGGCGCAAGTCGCCAGTAAGGTACTCTACTAATCATCCTATGAATGGTTTATAGCATGATTTTATTGTATTGAACGTTTCCCGGCGCCAATTTTTAAACTTCCGCTGCGCCTTCGAGAGACGGGATCTGGATCCGCCACCGCTATCCCAACACCCATTTACCTAAAACACATCCAGTACTCTGGCCGAAGATTTATACACTATTATCCACTCAGATAGCATAGGATATCCACGCATGAGAGTGAGCGGTGAATCCTCGACAACGAAGCATCGACTCCTACATGCATCAGGACCTCACCCAATCCCGCCGCCTAATGACCCCAAGTGAGTCGGCAAACGGGTCAAAGTGAGGCGCCTATCATGTAGAGTCTCAATGGTGTTTCGAGTAGTGAGGACTAATCAGTACAACCAAGACCTCGGACTTATCCACTCGACAAATGGTAACCACTTGGAAAGTACGAACGAGGGTAGTTCGATAGATCACCAGGTCACTATCCATCTGTATGCTCAGAACATCACAATGTTCTCTACCAATGAAACATGGTACTTCACATCGCAGATGCTAGTCTCAAGCTCGGGCGGCCTTATCCTCATTTTGACGGCCCAATCGACTAGGAACGTATTCAGAATGCACAGTGACTATTAGATGTGTTTCATGATAGCCATCATATCCACTATCACATCTAACATACACTGGCGCATTCTAGGTCTTTATCCAACACAATTGTTAACATTATAATCATAATGAAAATAAAGAATGCCATAAAGAAATGAGAATACCATATATAAAGATTGTTGTACACAAGAGTCAATAAAACCCACACGCCACAAGTTGGCTAGTTGGGCATCTACTCTAACAATCTCCCACTTTCCCTATAGACAACTACTCATCATACGCAGTCCCATTGTTTCGCGATGTTTTTTCAAGCAACGGTCCTGGCAAAGGGCTTCATAAGTGGATCAGCAATATTGTCTGCAGAGGCGACCCTCTCAACTGCTATGTCACCTCTAGCCACAATATCCCGGATTATGTGGTATTTCCTCAGTACATGTTTGGATCTTTGGTGGGACCTAGGCTCCTTTGCTTGCGCAACGGCACCCGTGTTGTCGCAGTACACCGGGACTGGACCAACTCCATCAGGAATGACGCCCAACTCTTGGACGAAATTCCTTATCCAAACCGCCTCCATAGCAGCAGCTGATGCTGCGATGTACTCAGCCTCAGTGGTTGAATCCGCGATGGTGTCTTGCTTGGAACTCTTCCAAGAGACAACACCACCATTGAGCATGAATACAAATCCAGAGGTAGACTTCGAATCATCCACGTCACATTGGAAGCTAGAATCAGTGTAGCCTTCAATTTCAGTTCACCACCCCCATAGACCATGAACATATTCTTAGTCCTTCACAAGTACTTAAGAATATCTTTCACAGACTTCCAATGCAATTGGCCGGGGTTGGCCTGGTAGCGGCTCGTGACACTCAGAGCATATGCGACATCCGGTCTAGTTGAGATCATGCCATACATAATACTACCTATTGCCGAGGCATATGGCACACGTGTCATACTCTCTATCTCCTCATCAGTCTTCGGACACATAGACTTAGATAGAGTGACCCCATTGCACATATGTAGGTGTCCTCTCTTGGACTCTTCCATAGAGAACCGCTTAAGTATGGAATTGATAGGTGGCTTGGGTGAGTCCGAGCATCCGTTTAGATCTATCCCGATAGATCTGTATTCCAAGAAATATAGGATGCTTCACCCATGTCCTTCATCGAAAATCTACTAGACAACCATACTTTAGTTGACTGCAACATTCCTACATCATTCCCAATGAGTAGAATGTCATCAACATAAAGTACGAGGAACGTCACAGCATTTTTAACTACCTTTTTATAGACACATGGCTCCTCGGGATTCTTGATGAAACCAAATTCCTTAATTGTTTCATCGAATCTCAGGTTCCAACTTCGCGATGCTTGTTTGAGACCGTAGATCGATCTCTGAAGCTTGCATACCTTATGCTCGCTTCCAACAGATGTGAAACCCTCAGGCTGCGTCATATAGATCTCTTCCTTAATGTTTCCATTAAAAACACAGTTTTCACATCCATTTGCCATATCTCATAGTCGTACCATGC
>KQ993054.1:20343-102699 GCA_001598015.1 Dorcoceras hygrometricum
TCGGACTTATCCACTCGACAAATGGTAACCACTTGGAAAGTCTGAACGAGGGTAGTTCGATAGATCACCAGGTCACTATCCATCTGCATGCTCAGAACATCACAATGTTCTCTACCAATGAAACATGGTACTTCACATCGCAGATGCTAGTCTCAAGCTCGGGCGGCCTTATCCTCATTTTGACGGCCCCAATCGACTACGAACGTATTCAGAATGCACAGTGACAATTAGATGTGTTTCATGATAGTCATCATATCCACTATCACATCTAACATACACTATGGCGCATTCTAGGTCTTTATCCAACACAATTGTTAACATTATAATCATAATGAAAATAAAGAATGCCATAAAGAAATGCGAATACCATATATAAAGATTGTTATACACAAGAGTCAATAAAACCCACACGCCACAAGTTGGCTAGTTGGGCATCTACTCTAACAGAGAATTCCTCAATGAAGCGACGATAATAGCCAGCCTGACCCAAGAAACTGAGAATCTTGGAAACATTCCTGGGACGCTCCCAGTTCAGAACGGCATCAACCTTGCTAGGATCCACCGAAATCCCCTCGGATGAAATCACATGTCCCAAGAATACGACGCGATCCAACCAGAACTCACACTTGGAGAACTTTGCATACAACTGCTGGTCTCTCAGCGTGAAGGACAATCCGCAAATGCTCCTTGTGCTCCAAAGGAGTCTTCGAATAGACTAAGATGTCGTCAATGAACACGATCACAAACTGATCGATAAACTCGCGGAAAACTCGGTTCATCAAATCCATAAAGACTGCAGGCGCGTTGGTCAAACCAAACGGCATCACCAAAAACTCAAAGTGTCTGTACCTCGTACGAAACGCAGTATTCGCAACATCCTGATCTCTCACTCTCAGCTGATGTTACCCGGAACGAAGATCAATCTTTGAATACACCGCAGAACCTTGCAACTGATCAAATAGATCATCGATTCTCGGCAACGGGTACTTGTTCTTCACAGTGGCTTTATTCAACTAGTGAAAATCAATGCACATCCGCATTGAGTCATCCTTCTTCTTCACAAACAGTATGGGCGCTCCCCACGGTGACATACTAGGACGAATAAAACATTTCTCCAGCAAATCATCTAACTGCACCTTGAGTTCTCTCAACTCCGCAGGAACCAGAAGATAAGGAGCACGCGAAATCGGAGCTGTGCCAGGCACCAGCTCTATGCTGAAGTCGATCTCCCGCCTCGGAGGAAAACCAGGAATCTCCTCCGGGAACACATCCGGGAAATGTCGCACAACGGGAACGTCACTAAGCTGAACGCGGGAAGAAGAAGACGCATCCAAAGCGTAGATCATAAAGCCAGCATTCCCCAAAGACAACAAGCTAAAAATCTCCATCGCTGAGATCAACGGGATCTTCGATCTAGAATCCTGGCCGTAGAAGTCCCACTTCTCTCCAGACATAGGCCTAAAACGTACAATCCCATGGAAGTAGTCCACGGAGGCCCTATAGTTGGACAGCACATCCATCCCAACTATGCAATCGAAATCCCAAAGCATAAAACGGATCAAGTTCGCTAACAAGACATGATCACCAAACCGCAACACGCCATCCAACAAAACCTCCTGGGAGAACAGGCTCACACCACCAGGGTAGACACTGAAACAGCATCGTCGCTAACAAGACATGATCACCAAACCGCAACACGCCATCCAACAAAACCTCCTGGGAGAACAGGCTCACACCACCAGGGTAGACACTGAAACAGCATCGCAACGAAATGGTACACAGACCATGCTCAACAACAAACGAATCAGAAATAAACGAATGCGATGCACCGGTGTCAAACAACACACGAGCAGGAAAGTCAAAGACAAGACATGTACCTCCAATCACCCGGCTCGGTGTCTCCTCGGCCTGCTCCCTTGTCATGGAGTTAACCTGAGCATGCTGGGGTCCTGAGAAGAAAGGCTGAGACGACTGTCTGAACCGCGATGGACCAGGCTGCTGAAACGGCCTAAACTGAGTCTCACCCAATCGGGGCTGCTGAAACTGCTGAGAACGGCCCCTAGACTTACCTCCATGACCCTGAGGCTGGACCGTGGTCTGCTGTGATCCAGCAGACGGACACACTCTCGCAAAATACCCGTACTGACCACAAAGGTTGCAGGAACCCTGCACACCAACACACTGCGTGGACGGATGCTTTCCACCACAAAAGCCACAAAACTCGATCCGAGATCCACTGCTACTCAAACTGCCTGAACCAGAAGAGCCAGAACCCGACTTCTTCTTAAACTGCTGACCTCGGGGTAGAAACCTCTGACGACCAGACTGTTGCGCCACCTGTGGCTGCTGCTGCTGCTGGGGCTGATAGGCTGACTGGGAGGACTGAGAAGACTGCGCTCCCTGAATAGCAGGACGAACACCCTGCGGTGCCTGTTGCCGACGAGCACGACGGATACGCAAACCTTCCTCAATGTCAATGGCACTGCCCACAGCCTCAGCGTAAGTCTTGGGCTTACTAGTCAAAACCATCTGATATAACTCTTCATTCAAGCCCTCAAGAAATCGAGTCCGCTTGGCCCTCTCCCGGCCAGAAACATGGGCAACGTACGCTAACAGAGAATAGAACTTCCTAGCGTACTCCCGAACAGTCATGGAATCCTGCTCCATATGGTCGAACTCCCGCTCCCGGGCGTTCACATAAGACTCGGGTAAATACTCCTGCCGGAAGGTCTCGCAAAAACTGCTCCAAGAGATCCCAACACCGGTCTCTAACAAGGTACTCGAAGCACCTCGCCACCAGCGCTCCGCCGCCTTCCTAAGCAGAAGAATCACTAAACTCAAATGGAGCTCATCATCATACTGACATCGATCGAAAAGAAAGATGACGTTCCGGAGCCACGAGTCCGCATCCTCACTGGACTCATCACCATTGAAGACTGGAGGGTTCATCCTCTGAAACCGAGCGATCACCACATCCATCCTCTCCACCGGGGGAGGCAAGTCGCCAACTTCCTCCTCCTCATCACTAACACGAGTATGACTGCGAGCACTACGCCTATCCTCGTTCTGTCCTGCTGATTTCTCAAACTGCCCCTTACCTCTACCACGACGTCTAGGCGGCATCTACGAAAACACTCAACTAGATCAAGCAAAACAGAATAGATACGGAATAGATAGCATATAGCACAGAAATATGCAGCACGTAGTCACATAGTCAAGCACACGTAACACACAACATTGTGCCTAGACTCGAGTGTGATCAAAGAAATTGAGCTTATCCCAGCTTAAGATCTGATACCAAAAATGGCAGGCCTCGTGCTCTAAACAGAGTAAAATCATACAAACACATGCGGAAGCTATAAAAAAAAAGCGGGTAAAATTTTCGCTTTTGGCCTGACGGTTTAAAACGATATAATTTAAAATAAAGCGATACTCAAAATATATCCCAGTTTATAAAAACAACCAACAGTATAGCATACACCAATCAAAACATGTATCAGACTCCAACTACTGGATACAATAACGAAGCGCTGGGCATCCCCCTGGCTAACTGATACATATATATAAATATGCTATGCGCAACTGGGACACGCTAACCACCTCCTGGGGCACCACCAGCTGGGTTAAAACCACGACCAGCTGTAAAACCTGGGTTCCCTGAAAACAACACAAACAAGGAAACAAACCAAGCCCCAGAGGGACATGGGGTCAAACCCCAGTACGGAGAGCAACAGATATAGCTAAAAGAATGCATAAGATAAAATACAGATGCTATGCATGAGACACCGGATAACAACAGAAGGCTCAACCAACAAGGGAGCTAAGGAACTCAAGCACAGCTCCAAAATCTGCACAACAGTGGCCACGGGGTGTGTTCATAGTGTGGTAATGAGCCACTCGCCGTGATACAACACCCGAATACCAGATGCATCAAACAACTCAACCTGTCGTTGCCTCGCCCATGAACTGTGGTAGTTAACCACTCAGCGCATGGTGGCTAACGATACCAGCAGGGAGATGAGAGTGCGGTATTGCCGCTCGCCCTCGCATCGTGGTAAGAATCAACAACAGCAATACAAGATACAAGGTTGCAAAATACGATACACAAGGGATCTGAAATATGCGTTAACAAATGCGTGTATGCAATTCACATGAAACAACTAGCATAAACACCAATGCTCAGCAAGCAATACATAGATAGGTTCACCGAAACATCCCAGCAGCCACGCATAATATCTCACGCCAATTCCAAGCTACATCAAGCTCAGATCCGTACCTTATACTTTTGTGCAACAATTACTACAAAACAGGCCCGAGAGATCTGGATAGCAACCTGCTAAATACACAACACACAGATCTCAAAAGCTGCACAGAAACTTACGGCCAATTACAGAAGCTCACGGCTGGGAGCCACGCTCAACCAACTCAATTACTACCAAAACAACTTACTAGAAGATTAAACCAAGGCTAGGAACAAGATCTCATCACAAGGGAACGAAGTTCTACCTGCACTACAAAACGCACAAATGGGCAGCAACTTCGCGTTCCTCAACTAGCCAACCACAGCCTCCAAAAGTGGTATGAAATGATAGAGCTTCGCAAGAGGAGCCCAACGCTACCTCGAACGTATGAAACAATGGCCGGAAACGATGGGAATTGTCGGAGAAAAGCTACTGTGAACAGTAACCTAGGGTTCGAAGCGAAGAACACAATCGGGGAAAATATTCTAAGTATGGAATCTGGTGCTCGAAATCGAAGACCAAGACTTCCTTAAATACATGTCGCAAAAGCTAATTAAATCATCCACCGACATAACCAGCAGGCACCAACAAACCAGTAGATGCAAAGAACCAACTGCTGAATTCTCAACCCACGCTAAGCAAAACGACGTCGTAGAACACTACCTACGACTGGTTCTCAACCAAAAGCTGGACAACCAGACGACTGGTTTAAATATCGCGGGAAATATCCAAAAGCTGGTACCAGCCGCAACATATAAAACGCAGCGTTGCAACTAATCAAAACGGCGTCGCACAACTGACGTCATCCAGTCGCTAGCTCTCGCGCAATACCAGCTGCAAGCTACAGTAGCGAACAAATCTCTCACAGCTGGACAACCAGCCGCAACATCCAAACGACGACGTTTCCTTCTCGCGCTACAGTGATGTTGACCCGCGTTGACATCTGCTTCGACTGAACAACCAGCAGGTACTCACACACGCGATCAGATCTCACACTAGCGCTACACCAAAATGACATCGCTCCAACTTATTCAAACGACACCGTATCCAACTCGATACAAATTCACTAAACCAGCGACTGGTATTTCAAGCGCTACCAGATCTCTCCAAACGACGGCATTTTGGAATCTCATGTTGCCAAAAATAAGCGCTACGACTGGTTTTTACAAATCAACTAGCTTTCTCAATAAAACCAGCTTTCACACAAAAATCTCAAAAACACGAAAACTCCCAGAATTGCTCCAAATGCTATTTCAGACCCGAAAATGCAAACCAAACTTACCAACAGAGATCTAAACCACCAGAAATCTCTAAAAACCGATACATTCCAACAATTAAATCTTGATTGCAAATCCAGGTCTCACAAAACCCATCGGCTGAATCCTTGCGCTAATCCAATACGCTGTCGTTTCAACTTATCCAAACGCTGTCGTTTTGCAATCTTCAACGAAATATGCTAACAATCAACAACTTGCGTCTGAAACTAAAACATCTGCTGATTACTAACCAACGGCTGAATTATTCCAACTACTGATTGAATACCAAAATCTAATCGTAGAATTCCAACGACTGATCCAGTACCAGAAACTGATAACCTGTAATAATTCAACCTCTGAAATAATCCCGAATATCAACATCTGATATCTAGCATCTGAAAATCTCAACGCAACATCTGAATACTTCCACTTAACAACCATCAGCTGAAAATCAACCCGTCGACTGAAATATGCTTTGTTCCAAATACGTAGTTGATATCATTGTCTGTCTGTCCAGATCTAGCTTAAATTCAGTACTTATATTATTTAGTTATCACCAAAACTTAATAAATTTTATCCTAATAATTTCCCCCTTTCTGGTGATGACAAAACTTAGCAGCCGAGATATATGAATCGGCAAAAATAAATTGCACAAGGACTGCTGAAATTCAAACTTCCATTACTGAATAACTGTACATAAGATTTATACAAAGAATCACAACCATTCTATCGTAGCCAATCCTCAAAAGATCTCCTGAACGTTCCACCACTATCATATCGCCTTCTCTTCGAATAACCACTCCTATTGCCACCGCTTCTGCCTCTGCCTTGACCTTCTCTGCTCATACTACCATTAAATCTGTCCACTATATCTGTTGTACGAACATTATCACCACCTGTATTGCCACTGCCTTTGTTTTGATCATCAGGAGGTGGTTGAGGGCTGCTGCTACTCACTTCCCCCTTTTTGTCATTACCACCACGGTTGATATAAGCAATAAGTTCGCTCAGTTGGTCGGTGATGTGATAGAGGGTTTCCTGTGCCTGAGCACTAAATTCTAATAAATCATTGCGAGTAGCGGCCACCTGCTCATCCAAAGATGTTACTTTGGCATTAAGTGCTCTAAATTTCCTTTCGAACATCCATCGAATCAGCAATGACAGCAGCCAGAAAACCTTTACTAAACTCATTGAAACGAAGGGTCTGGACATCATCGAGAGTGCGGCCATCTTGTCGAACATTTTGAATCAACTTCCGAAGGTCTTCTCCTTGTTGTAGCAGAGCGTCCCGAAAGGCCCTTGTCAAGTGTAGTGAGCCTGGATAAAACATCATTTTGAGAATCATTAAGTTGCCTAATATCCTCTGACTGACTGTCAAGATGCTCTGATAGAGATGTTCTGAGATTGTCAAGAAAAGCAGAAAGATTAGAGACAGTCGGTAGAGAAGGCTGATTAGAAGTTGCAGCATCTCCCAAAATAGTGTATCATCAATGAAATTCATGGATGAATCAGCTGTGGTGGTTGGAGAGGCTAATCGCTGATCGATGTCCATCTGGTTATCCTCATCCTCAATAGCTGAACTGAATGCTAACTGTACCTTTTGACTGGCTATTGAAACAAAGAACTCTGTACACTGGGAAAAACAGAAACTGAACTTTGAATTCTCTGTACATCTCGCAATGCTACCCTCTCAAAAACAATAGACGAAACAAAACTGCGAATGTCTGCGATACTTAACCCATTGAATAAACTGTACCGCATAAACACTGTACAAAACTGAGATAATCGCAAAGCAAACACTGTCGGCTGGCGAGAAACAAAACTGTAGACTGGTTCAACAACCTCAAGAGATCGACAAAAGTTAACTGAACCTACTGGTAGCAATTTCCCGGAAACAAAGAATTCACAAACCGCTAAACACACATCCGCCCATCTCTTTTTCATCAACTTGAAAAATGTACTGACTGCTGGAAAAGTGTCTACATAAGAAAACTGCCTCGGAACGTCATTATTTACAATCGGCTTAGGGATCTTCACCCAGTGATCACTGCATGGTTCAACGACCCAAACTCTATCAACGAGAATCATAGTCCTAATCCAGCACTTAGATGGAGTGTTGGTGTTGGTTCTGGCTATGACGGCACCGCGATCACGTGGGCGTCCTTCAAAAAACTTCGAGTAGCACGTCTTCTTCCACGTAAGACTGTGTGATTTTGCCTCTTCCTTCAACTCTTCTAACACAAAAGAATGAATATCAGATAATCTATCCAGGATTTTGAGGTCAACAGTAGACGAACCATCATCGGGGGCAAAATTTATTTTCCTGGCCTCCAAGAATTTTCTGATCAACAGTTCTCTGTACTTGTTTAAAATGTACATCCTCCTGTTGAGGGCTACTCTTGTCGACTCTGCTTCTCCCCAAGATAAAACGAGTTCCTCCTTAGCAGAAATGTCTTCCACTTTCAAACTGGCTAGTTTCTTAAAGATAAACGAATTAAAGAATCTGTCAACATCATCTATAATCTTTTCCCGCAACTGTACAAGGCACTCAATGTCTGCAAGGATCACCAGGAATTTTGATGTCCTTCCCCAAAGTAATCTTTGTAATTTCCACACCAGTAAAAGGCAATGGGACATCCACTGGAATGGTCATTAAGATGTCCTCCACAGACTTCGCCTCATCTGCTGATAGTTCACCAGCCTCTGTCTCTGTTTCCTCCACCGGCGCTTCCACAAAATAATCGGCTGCAGCATCTGCCTCTGACAGCCGCATCAACAGTCTGTAACTACTGGTCCACAACATCAATTGTTTCCATCTCCTCATCTTCCGTGTCACTGGCCGTTTCAAAGACTCGCTCAGAATCACGAGCAATCAGCACTTCATATGGAAGATCAAACCAAGGTACCGAATCATCAGCTGTCCCAACTGGTTGATCTCCAACATCAGACGTACCAACTCCATGATCTTCCTCATCAGCTTCAATATGAGCGGTTTCAGCCAACACTTGCTCAATGATGTTGTCCACATCATCAACAGATGGGGGTCTTATCTCCTCAGCAGTAACCTCTACTTCTGGTTCATCAAACTCTTCAACAATTGTCTCCACATCAGCTGGTTGCTCTATAGCAGATATATATTCATCAATAGGGACAGCTGATGTAGCTTCCCTTTGTTCCTCCACGCTAGGCTCTACGACTGGTGCAGCATAAATTGGCTCAATGATTTAAATGGGAACTGCTTCCTGTGCAACTGCCACTATCTCAAAAGTTTCTTTCGAAGAACCAGATTTATTCTTAGTCGTCCTCTTCTTTTTTACTACTGGTTCAGCCACAGGAACAGCAGCTGGTCTTTTCTTTGATGCAGCCTTTTTCTTGGGTGCCCTCGTTACCTTTGGTGCATCAGCAGCTACTTCTTCTGCACCAACTTTCTCATTTAAGACAACGTAACAATGAACTGTCTTTTCTGTAAGAATTTTTGAAGAGGGAAACTCAGACGATTCTCCCAGTTCCAAATTTGGAATATTTTCCAGTAAGAGACTGATCTGAACGGCATAGCCCTTGGCTTGCTTTGATCCTGGAGTCACCATCTTCTTAAGAATATTGAACAATATACTGGTTCAGTTAATCCTCACTCCACAGACGATTGCCGTCAGCATCAAAAACTTTTCCACGGGGATTGCATTAAAAGACCCGGCCTTTACCGATATGGTCTTTGCCATAATATCACAGAGAAGACGGTACTCGAACTTCATTTCTCGCTTCTTCCCTGAAGTAATGACCGGTTTACCAGACAAGGAAATAATGCGCTTCGCATCAGAAACTTTATCTTTAGGAATCTCCGATAACTCTGACAAAACCTTCTACCGGAAGTTCAAACGTCTCAGCAAACAACTGTTCGGAAATCTCCACTGTAACCCCATGCACTGTACTAACAACCACACCATCCCGGACTGAGGCATTCTCAAATAAGTCGACCAAAGCAGCTTCAGATTACTGCGGGACAACCCAAAAATCCCTCTAGGCCATATGCCATTAGGGCTTGAAACATAGACACCATACCTGGGTCGTCCATGGCCAAAACAGATTCAAAGTTGACATGAAGAGTGTTGGTGTAGTACGAAGATGCCATTGTCAATAGTCGAAATATTGCGAGAGATTGCCTGAAAAATATACGCAGAAAAACACAAGAGAATACAAGAATACCAGAGAGCAAAGTTTGCAAGGTAAGCGTTAGCAAAGAGGAAAACACTGTAAATAAGTAAGGAATGCGAAAATGTGAAAGAATAGGACACGGTGTAGATGTGACGAGTGGAATGATGACAACCATGTGTCAATCATCCAATGGTGCGTACAGTATTTTGAAAATAATTTGGAAAGATTTTACCCGTACAGGGAAAAGATTGAAAACACGCGCCAAAATGTATATACATCACAACTGCTGCTGCTGATTTAACAACATCACAGCTGATTTTTAATGTATCATTGAAGGTGGCAGGAGCTGATCACAAATAAGCATCAGCTGTGTATATGTAACAACTGAGTGTGTCCAGTCGTAACATATTCATCTGACGTCGTGCTTAACAATTCAGCTCCTGGATCCCCCTACGTCTGATAATCCCCCGACGCGAGAAACTTGCCTCAGCTGAAAATCGTAGCGTTCCCCCTGAACAAAAGACTTACAGCTGATTCAAGAGACAACTAAAAACCTGCAAAAATGCGTTAGCTCACGGACAATCAAGCCAATTCGAGGAGACCTAATATGTTTCTAAAATAAGAAAACTTAGCGTCTGGTAGAGGATTTGTGTAGATGTCAGCAACTTGCTGCTCAGTCGACACATACTCCAGCCGGACGTCTTTCTTTAGCACGTGGTCCCTTATAAAATGATGCCTGATGTCGATGTGCTTTGGTCTTGAATGCAGTATTGGATTTTGGGTGATCGCGATAGCACTGGTATTGTCGTAGAGAATAGGCGCTTCAGAGGCATCAACTCCATAGTCCTTCAGCTGATGTTGTATCCAAAGGATTTGAGCATAGCAGCTACCAGCTGCAAGATACTCCGCTTCAGCTGTTTACGTTGCGATGGACGTCTGCTTCTTACTAAACCAGGAAATCAGTCGATCCCCTAAAAGTTGACAAGTCCCACTTGTGCTCCTGCGATCAATCCTGCATCTTGCGTAATCTACATCACTGTAACCGATTAGTTGAAAGCCTGAGTGTTTGGGATACCAAAGACCCACGTTGGAAGTACCGTTAAGATATTTCAATATTCGCTTAACAACTATGTAATGCGATTGATTTGGCTCTGCTTGGAATCTAGCACACATACAGACAGCATACATGATGTCTGGTCTGCTAGCAGTTAAGTAAAGCAAAGAGCCTATAATACCACGATACAGTGATACCTCTATGGCAGTTCCAGCTTCTTCTTTATCCAGTTTGATTGAAGAGCTCATAGGGGTAGCAGCTGCTGAGCAATTGTCCATGCCAAATTTCTTCAGCAGTTCCTTCGTATATTTTCCCTGGTTAATCAATATACCATTCTCCAGCTGTCTAACTTGTAATCCCAGAAAGAACGTCATCTACCCCATCATACTCATCACAAATTTGTCCTGCATCAACTTGGAAAACTTCTGGCGCAATTTTGGGTTAGTTGACCCAAAAATAATATCGTCAACAAAAATCTAAACTAATAAAACATGGTCAGCTTTAACAAATTTAAATAGTGTCTTATCAACTGTGCCTATTGTGAAGTCATTCTAGATTAAGAACTTAGATAGTGTGTCATATCAAGCTCTGGGTGCTTGCTTCAACCCATATAGAGCTTTATCCAATTTGTAAACAAAATATGGATGTATATGACTTACGAAGCCAGGAGGTTGTGCAACATACACTTCCTCTGTTAAGACGCCATTAAGAAAGACACTCTTAACATACATATGAAAGACTTTAAAGTCTTTGAATGCAGCATATGCAAGAAACATGCGGATGGCTTCTAATCTTGCTACTGGTGCGAAGGTCTCATCAAAATCTATACCTTCCATCTGCCTAAATCCTTACGCTACCAGCCTAGCTTTGTTTCTAGTTACTATACCATCTTCATTTAGTTTGTTCCTAAAGACCCACCTAGTTCCTATGATTGAATGATTAGAAGGTCTAGGTACAAGTGTCCAAACATTATTACGCTTAAATTGATTAAGTTCTTCTTGCATTGCTTCTATCCAGCTGGGGTCAGCTAAGGCCACATCTATCTTCTTAGGTTCTATATGTGAGATGAAAGTAGAATCAAAATCATCATGCATTAGATGGCCTCGTGTGCGAACAGGAGATTCGAAATTACCTATGACTTGCTCAGGTGGATGATTTTTATTCCACCAGAGATCAAGTCCAATTGGATTTGATCCTTGTTCCCCCTGTGTCGCTGGCTAGTTTGAAACTGCTGGATCAGCCGACGCCAATTGATGTTGAGCATTGTTGACTTGTGTGTTTGCTTCCAGCTGTTGTGATCGTTGTTTCATATGTGAGCTAGGATCAGCTCTTGTATCAGTTGATGGTCTGGATACCAGCTGATGATCACTTGCGACTGTTTGTCCAGACGTTGGTATTGATACCGAATGATATGATGTGCTCGCGCCTTGTTGTCCAGTTGGTGGTGAAGATACCAATTGATAATTTGTGCTAGCAGCTGGTACTTCAGACGTTGGTATTAAAACCAATGGAGAAGCGCTTGCGACTGCTTGCGCAACGTCTTTTGGAGCAACATCTGATTGAGTGTCGTCTGGTTGCATTCATCGCTTCACCTCCAACAGCTGGTGCACTTGGGAAGATCTGACCCTGTATGGAATCATTGTTAGTTAAATCAATGACTACTGGATTACCTGTCAGATCTTGTTGTGCAATGTTGTGCGGTGTGTCCAGAGCTGGTTGTTCTTCAGCTGAATATCTTTATGGCACGTCGTCGTCTGATTCTTGAAGACTTGTTGACACCAGACGTGAACACAAATCATGTAGGCTTGCAGCTGAATTTTATTTGAAACTGGTTTCATCAAACACCACGTGTGCTGATTCTCAACTGTCAAGCTTCGGTTGTTGAAAACACGATACGCTTTGCTTACAGCTGAATAACCTAAGAATATACCTGCATCAGATTTAGGTTCAAAGGCTGTTAGGTGCTTTTTGCCATTGTTATGAATGAAACATCTACACCCAAACACCCTGAAGTAAGAGATATCAGGTTTCTTGCTATGCCAGATCTCATATGGGGTTTTATCATGCATCATATTAATCATCGATCTGTTTTGAGTATAACACGCTGTGTTAACTGCTTCTGCCCAAAATTTTTGTGAAATACCGGAATATGCAATCATGGATCTAGCAGCTTCTTTTAAAGTGTGGTTTCTCCTTTCAGCTAACCCGTTCTGCTGAGGAGTTATAGCTGCTGAAAGCTCATGCTTTATTCTTAAGTCTTCCAGATAAGAGGTTAATTTAAAATTTAGAAACTCAGTACCGCGATCACTTCTTATCCGGTTGACTGAACAAGATCTGTCATTTTGTAAACGTTTTAAAAAACGTATCAGCTGGTCGGCGGTTTCAGATTTTGCTTTTAAAAACAACACCCAAGTATATTTTGTAAAATCATCAACAACAGCAAGGGTGTAAGACGTTCCCCTTAAGTTCGTTACGGAAATAGGACCAAAAAGATCCATATGCAAGAGCTCAAGGCAACGGGAAGAACGTTTTCCGCCTTTATTTTTGAAAGTCGATTTAATTTGCTTACCCAGCTGACATGCTGCACAGATCTTATCCTTAGAAAAACTGATTTTTGGCAGACCAGAAACCATATCATGTTGACTCAATTTAGCAAGTGTTTTGAATGCAAGATGATTCATTCTTTTGATGCCACAGCCAGCTCTTGGAAGAACCAGCTGCAAGGCACACTGCTCAGATTCCAGCTGATCTGACCAATCTATTATGTAGGTATTCCCCAACGTTTGCCTACCAATATAGTCAGACCACTTGGACTCTGAACCATGCAAGTGTGTTGTTGAAACTGGACTATGTAACCTTTGTCACACAGCTGACTAATGCTAATCAAGTTATAACGAAGGTTATCAACAACTAGGACGTCTGAGATAGAAATGTTACCATGGATAAGCTTATCCTTACCCACATATCCAGGTACCACAAATTTGATACATCAGCTGGTTCGTACTGTTATCCTGCAATCATAAAACCAGCTTATGGTACCCAATTTTACTTGGGTCCAGATCGGATTACCCCTTTCGGGACCCATACTCGAATTACCTTAACAGTTTTTCCAGTACTAGAGTCCGTGAGGGTCTGTGCATAATTACAGTGAGATCTGTTGAGTTTTGATTTCATACTTTGACCACTTAGATCTCTTTTCTTCTGAACCTTTTTCCAACCAGATTTTACCTTCTTTGAACTACGCCATGACTGGTTAGGAACAAATGACTTCGACATGCTTTTGAGTTGTCTTTGTCCAGTTTGTTCTTTAGCCAGCTTGGCTTGGAGTTCTCAGGTTTTTGAAAGCCGATACCAGCTTTTCCATTATGATTCAACTTCTGAGAGGTGTGGTCATCATATGTCATCGACTCACAGCAGTCATATATCACGTTGACTTTGACAAAGATCATCTTATTGAACTTGTCATGTGCCAGCTGTGATTGAGTACTCGTTTCTCCTTCACTGCTGTCACTACTATTGAAACCCAAACCAATTTTATCATTCGCTGGCTTTTGGCTTTCTTGCAGCTATGGAGAGAACGAGAAGACTGGTTCCAGGAGATCACAAGCTCATTTAGACTTTCAATTTCAGCTCTAGACTCTTCTCTCAACAATTCATTCTCAGTTGTCAGCTTACTCAGCTCGATTTTCAAACTGTCAGCTTCACCAAGTTCAACAGCACTTGGTTCAGCTGAACTATTTTTCAAATAACTGTTTTCAGCCTTAACTTCCTCGAATGAGTGAGAAAGCTTCCTGTACTCTTTGACCATGTCATTTAGTGCACTGACAAGGTCTTCTCGTGTAAATTCAACATTAGAGAAGTCAAATACCTCGTCATCAGATGTTTGGTCAACCATTAGACAGTGAACCTCCTCCTGTTCACTATCTCTTGATGAGGAGCTGCTGGATGAAGATTCTGAATCAGTGTCCGCCCAGCTTTTGGTGCTTTCATCAGCCACCAGTACTTTGCGATCATGCTTGCTGCTGGTCCTCTTATCACCTCGTGTCCTCATTCGTCTATCTTTGGATCTCTCCTTCGATCTGTCCACAGCTCTTTCATCTGATTTGTCATCTCTGTTGTATCGATCCTCCTTCTTGTATCTATCATCAGTTATCTTTTCATCTCGCTTGTATCTATCGTCTTTCTTGGGTCTGTTGCACTCAGCTGCAAAATGCCCTGGACGTTCACAGTTAAAGCTTTTCATATCAGATACAGCTTTATCATTTTTATGATTATTGTAATAAGCGGAAGGGTTATAGGATCTTCTCAAATATTTCCCAAACTTCTTGACGAAGAGGGACATGACGTCATCACTGAGTTGATCATCTGTCTTGCTTGTGCTTGGAGAGCACTGTTCAGTAGTTGTAGCAGCTAATGCTTTTGTCGGCTGGGATGTCGAGGGTCCAGCTTCTGCTCTTATCTCCAACTCGAACTCATAGGCTTTTAGGTTGGCAAACAAGTCGTGCAGCTCTAGTTTGTTCAAAAATTTGGACTCCCTCATTGCCATAGTCTTCACGTCCCACTCCGCTGGGTAATGCTCTCATGACCTTCAACGCCAGCTCTCGGTTACTGTACTCTTTTCCAGGACTTGTCAACTCAATCACCACCGCGCTGAACCTTTCATCAAACTCCGTCATTGTTTCACCATCCCTCATCTTGATGGATTCATACTTCTGCTGAGCGACTGTCAGCTTGTTCTCTTTTGTTTCGTCGCTTCCTTCACATATTTGAGTTAGCTTTTCCCAAATATCTTTAGCAGTGGCGCAGGTTTTGATTATGCTGAACATGTTTTTGTCCTTGTCCAGCGTCTTGTATAGAATGTCCCTGGCCACATTGTCCAGATTGGCTTTCTTCTTGTCTTCACTGGTGTACTCATGTCTGCTCTTCTCTAGGAACTGAGGCTCGCCATTGGATATAACAAAAGTTAGATTCGGCTTCATTATCTTCAGCGGCCCTTCAGTGATAACCGCCCACATTTCATCATCTAGAGCAGCCAGATGCGCCTGCATGAGAATCTTCCAATCATCATAGTCCTCCTTGGAAAACATGGGAATCTTGTTGTGAGAAGTCGACATTTTAATATAAGATAAAGCACAAACAGAAACTGTTCAATAACTGAGATGCGCAGGCTCTGATACCAATTGATAGGATCAATATGGCACGAAAACAGCCCTAGGAGTTCAGAAGGGGGGGTTGAATGAAATCCTTGATATTTTTAATTTTCGAAACCGTTTAAAACTATTTTTACAAGAACTGCTTAATTTAAGTCCGAGTTACCAGACTTAATATATCTCAGTTTAATGGCTGATCTCTTGGATAACAAATATGTACGGAATAAAGCCAATTGATCGGTGAACAGTGTAACAAGTAAGTAAATGCGTAATGTAAAAGTTAAGGGACAGAGTTTGTTTCTGGAAGTTCGATATTAATATCCTACGTCTCCCCTTATTCCTTTTCAGGAAGGTTTCACTAGAATATTTGATGCGTGCAGGCCTTCTACAAACACCCGATCACCGAGCCTCGCTCAAGGTGAACTCCTAGCAACTCCACAAACAATCACGCAGACGCAGCTTCTGGTTTTACAACACTTAGAATGATATTTTTCAAACGGCTTTTAGACAGCACGTTTGTTACAGACTCAACAATGAATACAACGATGGAATACAAATCTATTGAGTGTTGTAGATTCTCTGGTTTCTAAACAACGAAACACGATTCAAAAGATTGAACCAGAGAATAAACTCGAAGGTAAATCTATGAAGTCTTGTTTGAAAGTTCTTCGAGTTGTGAGCTTTTTTAGAATAACTTCAAATTGCAATGCGCTCGTAAAATTGGTAGAGTGAAGGTAAGTAACAATAGCGAAGGAGTTCTTCAATTTAAACTTCTGCTATTTATACTCTTAGCTCAACGGTCATTTGAATTGGCTAAGGAAATAAAATCCCTTTTGAAATTCTGATAATCTATAACCGTATATCCTGCTCCACCAAATGGTAAATTGCACATCGTATGAACCATATTGTCGTTTTCCATAATTGTGCAATCATCGTATAACGTCCTCTGTAAATATGTACTATTTACCCAAAATAGTACCGTCGTTGTCTCCTTAATTCCAGGCAATTGTACGATTCTGTTATGGCCATCGATCTTTTCCAATTTGAATATATGATCGAATTTGAAACAATTCATTGTTTGTACACCAGCTGATGACATGAACATCTGAAAGTATGCACCAGCTGATAGCTTCAACTCCTGAAAATATGCACCAGCTGATAGCTTCAACTCCTGAAAATATGCACCAGCTGATCGCTTGAAATATCTCCCCTTATGTACATTTATGAATATGACGTAACGGCTGGTTACAACGCATGAACACTTCATCACCTGATTTGTCCAATAGCTGAAATACCAACGGCTGATATACCAACGGCTGATATACCAGTAGATGATTATATGCAAAACCCATCGGCTGAATCCTAGCACTAATCCAATACGCTGTCGTTTCAACTTATCCAAACGCTGTCATTTTGCAATCTTAAACGAAATATGCAAACAATCAACAACTTGCATCTGAAACTAAAACATCTGCTGATTACTAACCAACGGCTGATTGAATACCAAAAGCTAATCGTAGAATTCCAACGACTGATCCAGTACCAGAAACTGATAAACTGTAATAATTCAACCTCTGAAATAATCCCGAATATCAACATCTGATATCTAGCATCTGAAAATCTCAACGCAACATCTGAATACTTCCACTTAACAACCATCAGCTGAAAATAAACCCGTCGACTGAAATATGCTTTGTTCCAAATACGTAGTTGATATCATCGTCTGTCTGTCCAGATCTAGCTTAACTTCAGTACTTATATTATTTTTTTATCACCAAAACTTAATAAATTTTATCCTAACAGTTTAGAAGTCGACCCAGCTAAGATAAAAGCCATGCGAGACTGGCATGTGCCCAGATCTGTTTCAGAAGTGAGAAGCTTTTTGGGCTACCTGGATATTACAGACGATTTATTCAAGGATTTTCATGGACAGCAGTTCCATTGACTTCGTTGACTAGGAAACAAGTTAAAATTGAATGGACAACTTGTTGTCAGCAGAGTTTCGAAAAGTTGAAGCAAGCGTTGATAGAAGCTCCAGTTTTGACCATGCCTTCTGAACAAGGGAATTTTGTGATCTTCACAGATGCTTCTAAGCTATGTTTAGGAGCTGTCTTGATGCAGGATCGTAGAGTAGTAGCGTATGCTTCCAGACAACTGAAGAACCACGAGAAGAATCATCCCACGCATGATTTAGAAATAGCAGCTGTGGTTTTCGCCCTTAAGATCTGGAGACATTATCTGTATGGGGAGAAGTGTGAGATATTTACAGATCATAAGAGTTTAAAATATTTCATTACCCAGAAAGAATTGAATATGAGACAGAGGATGTGGTTAGAGCTGGTCAAATATTACGATTGTACCATTAGCTACCACCCAGGAAAAGCCAATGTGGTGGCGGATGCTCTTAGCAGGAAGTCGATAGGGTTAACTCAGATCACAGCTCAGAGGCCCTTAGCATATGAGATTGAGAATTTTGGGCTAGAGCTGATTCCCCGTCATAGTACCGCAGTTCTAGCAGATCTCACCATTCGATCAAATCTGTTGGATCAGATCCGAGAAGGACAGCTGTTAGATGAGCAGCTGCAGAAGTGGGTTAAGCAAGATATAGAGAGAGGTAGTAATCTCTATACTACAGCGGGAGGATTTGTCAGATATCAAGGAAGATTATGGGTTCCTAGTGTAAACAACTTGAGATCAAATCTGATGATAGAAGCTCATACCATATACAGTGCATCCGGGGAGCACTAAGATGTACAAAGATCTTCAGAAGCTGTATTGGTGGCCAGGCATGAAACGTGATATTGCTAGATTTGTTTCAGAGTGACTGACTTGTCAGTTGGTCAAAGATGAACATCAGAGACCAGCTGGGATGCTAAAACCCCTGTCGATACCAGAATGGAAGTGGGAGTATTGCGATGAATTTTGTAGTTGGTTTACCCAGATATGTCCAAAGATACAATTCAATATGGGTTATAGTAGGTCGACTTACCAAATCTGCTCACTTCTTACCAGTTAAGACAACTTATGAAGTGGGCAAATACGCTGAGTTGTATATAAGAGAGATAGTAAGACGTCATGGGATTATAGGTTCGATTGTATCTGATACAGATCCAAAGTTTACATCAGCCTTTTGGAAGGGTCTACATAGAGCTTTGGGTACTAAGTTAACCTTTAGCACGGATTTTAACCCCCAGACAGATGGTCAATCAGAAATGGTGATTCAGATATTAGAAGATTTGCTCAGAGCTCGTATCATTGATTTTTCAGAGAGCAGGGACTCAAAGTTGCCTTTGGTAGAATTAACGTACAACAATAGTTACCAAGAATCCATTCAGATGGCCCCTTACGAAGCTCTCTATGAAAGGAAATGCTGAACACCCCTTCATTGGGATGAGATAGGAGAACGAGCTGGTTTGGGACCAGACTTAGTAGAACAAACTGCTGAAGCTATTAAGAAAGTAAGAGATCGATTGAGAACCGCTCAAAGCAGGCAAAATAGCTATGCTGACAGCAGACGCCGCGAGTTGAGTTTCGAATCTGGAGATCATGTTTTCTTAAAGGTAGCACCGCTGAAAGGCGTAATGAGATTTGGGAAGAAGGGTAAGATAAGCCCAAGGTTCATTGGTCCATACGAGATCTTGGACAAAGTAGGAACGTTGGCTTATAGACTAGCTTTATCCCCACATCTGTCATCGGTGCATAATATTTTTCACGTATCAGCTTTGAGGAAATATGTTCCCAACCCGTCGCATGTATTAAGTTATGAGCAGATCCAGCTTGAACTAGATCTGAGCTATGAGGAGCGACCAAAAAGGATTTTTGATAGAGAGAATAGGAAGTTAAGAAACCGTAGCATCCCAATGGTTAAAGTTCAGTGGTCTAACCAATCTGAACGGGAAGAAATTGGGAGACAGAAGAGGATATGCGTAGTCTCTACCCAGAGGTTAAAGTTCAGTGGTCTAACCAATCTGAACGGGAAGAAATTGGGAGACAGAAGAGGATATGCGTAGTCTCTACCCAGAGATGTTTGATAAGTAAATTTTGAGGACGAAATTTCAATAAGGAGGGAAGAGTTGTAGCGCCCCAAAAATCCATAGGACCACAAATCGATTAGCCTATATTTTCTAAGGGCTATTTTGAGATTTCAAGTATTTAAGATTTCAGTTCAAATATGATTTTCTTTGTTCCAGCTTTGAGGCAACGACCAGAAGGTTTCGGAAGGATTTCGCTCAAGCAAAAATCTGAAATAGTTCAGATCTGAATTTCCTTTTTACAAATAAAATGATTTCAGTTGAAAGATCTGTTTTGTTAAAATAAGGTAGCAATATTTCAAATTTAAAATAGTAGTAGGGAGTTTTTAGCAAATCTTTAAAAAAGGACAAGAGTTGGCACAACAACCATGCCTACTCAAGTGTTTTTACGTACTACCCAATCATTCTTCCTTGTATGAAATGTTTTACGTAAGGTTCTGGATTCATTTTGGTTGCAAGAAAACATTATGTTCTTTCAAAATACTAAGAATTTCTTAGAAGTGTGATTTAGAAGGATTTCAACCGAAGCCGTCTGCACGTTGTGATCTTCATTCAGGCAAGTAAAGTTGATTCTTGCTACATTTGGAAAACATATATCACTTCTTTGTTTTCTGTGTATGCTTGCCTGTTTCAGTTTCAGTTAATGTTTGAGTTGAGCTATGAATTCACTGCTTTGATGCTTTAGTTTTGAGGAAACTCACCAGAAGGTTTAGCAAGCAGCTGTGTTTTTAAAAATATACTGATTTGTACAAATTCAAGTTAAGATATAGCCAAGAGAAGTTTCTTGTTGTTCCCTAGTATTAAGAAGGCTCTGGACATCGAATCTAAACGGATAGGCAACGCTGGTTCGATCGGGAGTGAGTTCCGATATGATAAGCGAAGCTAGTTTGTTTAGGGATTGTCTGAGTCGAAGCAGTATTTCGTGTTTATTATCCAAGTCTGTTTTTACGCGTAACGTAGTTCTTAGCCAAATCTGTTGTTTGGGTTTCTCACAGATGAGTAACCTACCAAATCTGAAATACTTGCTCCGTAGCTCCTGTTACTGTTTTCTCAACCAGATCCGTTTTGTTCAGTCAAATCTGTTTCCCTATGTCAAATGTGTTTTCGAAGAGCCAGATCTGTCCTTCTCATTCACAAGCCATTCTCTTTAGTCAATGCTGTCTTTCACCTCTGTGTGCAGTTTCACACCAAAGATCTGTTTACATAACCAAAGATGACCTTTGCCTATAAGATCTGTTTTCGTTAAACCACATCTGATTGCACGCTCGAGTCGTTCCTTCAGAGCTGGTCTTTGCTATCATCAGCTCTGAGTCCAGCTGTACACTCAGTAGTGTTTTTTAAAGATAAAAAAATGAGTTTCATAGCAGTGAAACTACCAGATTTCAGTGATCGACTTTCGATCAAGAGCCAGTATATAGCTATTTCAGTTAAAGGAAGTAAAGTTTCAGATTTGAGGATTTATGGTATAGAGGACCCAGTCAATCAGGAAGGGACCAAGATTACGGTAAATGTAATCCCTTAATTGTAGAAGGGACCAAGATTATGGAAGTACTATAATCCCTTCACAGAGAGTTACTGATCAGTTAATATGCTTCATGCACAAGGACCACCAGAGAGCCTCTAGACCATAAATCATCAAGTTTAAGCAATTCAGATCCGAGTTCCGATCTGTTTTTCAGTAGCGAGATTTCAGATTCAGATGTCTTTCTTTATTTTACGTATTATGTTTCAGTTATGCCTGCATTATGTGATCTTTGTTATCCTCAGCTTTACTTGCTGAGCCCTTCGACTCACTAGTTTTCCCGGTGTAGGTGAGGCAGCTCAGGGGCAGGCGGGTGGCGCAAGTTGAACCAGATCTTGGGGCTGCGTTTGTTTGCCAATGGCCAGCGTTTTCCAGGTAGTCTCAGTTGTTGTTGTTTTTGATCTTTTGAACTGTATTAAGATCCATTACAACAATAGAGAATTCATATAGAGTTCCATTAGTACTATCTGATTTTGTTTGTAATCGAATTTTAAGCCTTATAATTCAAATCTGTTTCTAATGTGTACAATTGGTGCCATCTGCTTCGTTTCAAATTTGTGTAAGGGAATATGTGAGACCTGTGTTTTCGCAATCAAGGGTTGGTCGGGTTTGGACCAGCCGTTGGTCGATGTGCTTGGCGTGGACCTCTAATTTGCCTAAGTGTTGCAAAGATATCAGCAGTAGTAGTAGGAATCAGTTGGAGCATCAGTACTTCGTTAGAATTCGGTCGTTGCGTTTTGGTAGGAAGCAGCAGCAATGCTGACGTGGATTTCAGTCGTGGTGTATTAGCGAGTATCCAGCTGTTGCGAGAGACCAGCTGTTGCGAGTGATCAGTAGAGAGCTCTAAGGGATTCTGAAACGACGACGTTTTGTGAACAGGAACCAGCTGTTGGTTTCGTTAGCGTGTTTTGTAGCGGGTACCGAAACTATGTCGTTTTGATAAATTGGAACGACAGCGTTTTGAGTGAAGCTCTTTGTACCAGCTGTTAGTTGTGATAGACATCAGCTGTTGAGAGATTTGGTGCGTTGTTTTATTTAGCTGCTGGTTTGTTGATCAGCAGTTGGTAGCGAGGTGACGTGTCCCTCTGCGACGTCGTTTGGTTAAGTTGGTGCGACGTCGTTTAGCCTTACCGTTTTTTGAAAGATCAGCTGTTGGTTAGCGATCAGCAGTGACTAGCGGGCGACGTCGTTTTGTTTAGTTGTTCGCTGATTAGTGATAGGCAAAAGCTGATGCGAGATTTAGCTGCTGGTTGGGAATATTAGTTGTGACAATTGTTTTTGTCGGTGAAATCTATTCTAGCTTCTATCAACTGTTGAGAAGTGTATTTAATAGGGTACTTAGCTGTTGTTCTCTATTATTTGTTTCCTCGACACTTAGAAATATTTCCTTCGTTTCCAAATCTTGTCGCGATACCCTAGTTACTGTTCACCGTAACCTTATCCGTCCTAATTTCCGGTGGTAGACAACTCCGACGAGAGTGAGAGTGGTAGCGTTGGACTCCTCTCACTAAGGCGCTTCGTTCTATACCTCTTTAGAAGGCTTTGGAGGAGCTGGAAGAGGATCGCAGGATCGCTAAGTCATCTCCCTTGTGTAGTTTGTTAGCATAAGCGTCCCTGCCGTGCCAGTAGTTCGCTGGGGTAAGTGAGAATTCTACCTTTAAGCTTTGTTATAGCTTTTCGTTAAGTTAGGAAGGTAGATAAGCGCTGGTGTAGTTGTAGCTCCAACTGCTGTTGTTTTGTGTTTCGTCTTTTGAGCAGTAGCTTGTGTTGGTTTAGCAGGTGACAGATCAGTGTTGCTCGGACTTCGTTGTAGCAGCTGTGTGTGTGGTAATTGTAGCTCAGAAGCTGGTGAGGTACGGATGTTGAGCTTGTATTACGGTTGGAATTGGCATGGATATTATGTGTTTGTTGTGTAAGCATTGAATTTGGGCAATAGCAGGTTGAGTTGTTGATGCATCTGGTATTTCGGGTGTGGTGTAAAGATGAGCGGGTAATTCCCGTATGCTTGTACACACACCAGTGGCCAGTAACCTTTCTTCGCAGAATTTGCTATCAGCTGTGGTGTTGTGTTTGAATTCCTTGGCTCCTTGTTCAGTTGTAGCCTTCGACTGTTGTACTGTTCTTCATGCATAGCATCGGCATCTTGTCTTTTGCTATTCGTTGCTGTTTTATAGTTGCTCTCCGTACTGGGGTTTGACCCTAGGTCCCTCTGGGGCTGCTGTGTTGTTTTCCTGTTTGTGGTTCATGTTTCCCAGGTTGTTCCGTTGGCTGTGGCTTTGACCCAACTGGAGGTGCCCCAGGAGGTAGAAAGAGTGTCCCAGTTATGTATATTATCGATATGCACTGGTATCAGCGCGGGTGGGATGTCCGGGGTGATGCTTAGATCTATATAGCTGGCAGTCTTTTAGTACTTGTGTTGTATTCAGCCGTTGGGAAATTTGTTGTACTTGACTGTTTGTGCTGTTGTAGGTTTATTAAACTGGGATTATTTTGCGTATTGTTGTATTTTAAATTTTGTTATCTTTCTGTCAGGCCAAAAGCAAAAAATTTTAACCACTTTTTAGTTTCTTCCGCTTGTTTTTGCGTGTTTTGTCTCTGATATAAGCACGAGGCCTGACAGAATACAACTTACTTTATTTCGAATTTAGCCCTTCTAATTCCTTCGGATTTTATTTACTTCAATTCCGTTGATTCCCATGGGTTTGGGCATCACACACATCCTCATCGAACCATCATTTTTCTTCACAAACAGAATATGAGCTCTTTCTTCACAAACAGAATAGGAGCCCCCACGGTGACATACTAGGCCGAATAAAGCCTTTCTCCAACAAATCACTAAGCTGCACCTTCAGCTCTCTCAACTCGGCTGGTGCTAAACGATATGGGGTTCTTGATATAGGAGCTGTACCAGGCACCAAATCAATGCTGAAGTCGATCTCCCTCCTCGGGGGAAAACCAGGAATTTTCTCAGGGAACACATCAGGGACATTACGAGAAACGGGGATGTCATTAAGCTCTACGTACGACTTCGAGGATGCATCCAAAGCATAAATCATGAACCCTAAATTCTCCAATGACAGTAGACCAAACATCTCCATAGCAGAGATCAACGGAATCTTTGATTGGGAATCACGACCGTAGAAATTCCACTTCTCGCCAAAATGGGGCCGCAAACGCACAATGCCATGGAAACAATCCATGGTGGCCCTAAAACTAGACAACACGTCAATTCCCACTGTACAATAGAAATCCCACATAACTATACAAATCAAATTGGCTATCAGCACATTCTCGCCAAACCTAAGTATGCCGTTCGACACAATCTCTTTGGAGAACAGGCTCGCACCGGCAGGAGTCACAACAGAAACAACACCACGCAAACATGTGGTACACATGCTCAATAATAAAGGCATCAACTATGAATGAATGTGATGCTCCATTATCAAACAACACACGTGCTGGAAAATAAAAAATAGTACAGGTACCTGAAACCACTCCTCCAGGCGTGCCCTCTGCTTGCTCCCATGTCATGGCATTAACTTTGGCCTGCTGAGGCCCTGAGAAATGAGGTTGGGAAGACTATCTAAAACGCAAAGGACCAGGCTGCTGAAATGACCTGTGCAGAGTTTCCCCCATCCTCGATTGCTGAGCAGGGAAAGAACGACCTCAGGATGACCCTCCAGAACGACACTGTGGTGGGGCAGCGGTGTGCTAAGATCCATCCAAAGGACATACTCTCGCAAAATGACCGTACTGCCCACAAAGATTGCAAGCACCCTGAACCCCTACACACTGCGTCGAAGGGTGTTTACCTTCACATTGACCACAAAATTTAGCCCTACGACTGCTGCTGCTACTCGAACTGCCTGAATCGGAAGAACTAGAACCCGGCTTCTTCATAAACTGATGGCCACGAGGCCTGAACCTGTGACGTCCAGATTGTTGTGCTGACTGATGGGGCTGCTGGGATGACTGAGAAAATTGGGGAGGTTGCGCCCCTAGAACATTGGGACGTGTACCTTGAGCAGCTTGTGGCTCAATCCGAGACCTAAGATTCCGTAACCCTTCCTCGATATCCATCGTCTTGTCCATCGCATCTGCATAACTAGTAGGTGAACTGGCCAACACCAAAGAATAAAGATCTTTGTTCAGACCTTCCAAGAATCGGTTTTTCTTCGCCCTCTCACGACCAGACACATGAGGAACATAGGCAAGGAGAGAAGAAAACCTTCTAGCATACTCCCCCACAGACATGGTTCTCTGAACCAAATTATCAAACTCACGCTCTCGGACATTAACGCAGGACTCCGGAATGTACTCCTGATGGAACGCAGTACAAAAACTGTCCCATGTTATCCTGTAACGCCTAGAAATTCCTGAAAACGTAAAAATGAGTGCATGACTAGGGGAAAAATAATTTTAGATGATTACATGCAATTTTATGTGATTTATTTATGATTTTATGTTGCATGATATGCATGTCATGTTTTTATCCTGTTTGAGTTACGGACGCGTGGACGAGACTAGGGACGACCGAGATGAAACTTATTTGATATTTTAAAGCCTTTATATTTTAAAGAACATATTTATTATTTTTAACAGCAATTACCAAAATTTGGAAGTTTTATGATTATTTTTTAGGGGAACCCGTTTTCGGTTATACGGGCTATTTTTAATGGACTTTGATGTATTTTAAAATTGGGGAGGCCTATTATTTCGAAAATTGGAGATTTTAAAGCATGATTTTGAGTTTTGATTAACATGGTAATTGAGTGGAGGGTTAGAATAGTAAAAATCCATTTAATTTTTCTTAATTAAGCACTAGGGGTCAATTGTGTCACACTTCATTGTTTCAAAACACCAAAAAATTAATCAAAACTTAGCTAAAGCTTCCAATCCCTCCTTCCTACAGCACGTCCTCCTCCTCCCCTCTCAAGTTTTCCGAAATTGCAAGATCTTGGTGATTCAAAGGCGGTCCGGTCCCGATCTCGCGTCCTCTATGTCGATAACTCGCAGATCTCTATTCTCTCCAAGTCAGGCATGTAATATCTATTATTTTTCTCACCATTTTAGCCATATTAACCTGTTTTTAATGTTTGATGCATGAATTGTATGTGGTTTAATTATATCTATGTTCAATTCATATAGATCCATGCATGCATCATGTTTTTCAACACATGTTTGATTCATTATTGATATGCTTCGGTCAAGGGCGGTTCATGGGGCTAGTGTTTGGTACAAGGTTGGTCTAGGTAGTTAGTCCATTGAGTTAAGATCACGTAGGTACAAACGAAAAGTGATTTTGTCAAATAATGAATTAGTTAAAAGTTTTATGATCAACACGTGTCCTGGCTTGTAGTCTGTGCACGATAGTAGAGTTTTTGGGGTCAGGTAAGTCGCTCTATGCAGTCTGCGTGGTCAAGATTAATTTTAGGAGATATCTCATTGAGTTAGGGTCACGTAGGTCCAAATGGTGAGCGATTTGGTCAAGTAAATAATTAGTTATGAATTTTATGGCATGCACATGTCATGGTTGTAGTCTACACGCGAGCAGTAGGCTTGTGGGCGTTGGGTTGGTCATGTCCTGAATTTTTTCTGAGTCTTGTTTGTTTCATTGGCTAACGGGATGCGTTAGATTGATGTGGGTCCAAACAGAGAGTGATTTGGTTTAGAAATGAATTTTTAATTATTTTTTCCGTTTCGTCGCTCGAGGTGAGCCTCGTCGGGTCATTTTTGTGAAAATTAAGATTTCGAGTCTTCATGGCTGCCAAAGTTCGTGGATTGTTTTATTTGATGTTTTAAGAATATTTTAAGATGTTTTTCAGCATTTTTAGAATTTATTTGATTTATGGGATTTTTGGGCAATTTTAGTGTATTGGGCCGAATATTTTAAAGTCAAAATCCTTTTATTTATAAGTACTTTTTATCAAATTTTAAAGTCAAATTTTGGTCAATGAGACTTCTATTTTGTCAAATTTTAATGTTTGATGTTAAAGTAAATGACTGAGTATTTTATAAATAAAGTTTCATTTTTAAAGTTATTGGGTCAAGTCATGTTTAGGTTAAGTTTCATTTTGAGGTTTAGTCTAGGTTCATTTGGGCTTAGAAGTAGTGGGTCAAGCACCTGAACCAGTCCTTGACCGAAGTAGAAAATGTAGAAGCCCGTGAATGTATATTTAATTATATATGTAGTATCCTATGTACGTAAATGTTTTAAAGCGAAGAAATAAATATACATTGACGGGCTAAACTTTTAAAATTGCATGTTTTATGAAATGAATGTATCCCGAATATTTTATGAAAGGTTATGGGAATGTTTTAAAAGAAAATCGAGGGACAGAAGTGCTTTGTGGCAAGTTTACGATGAGGGGATGCGGAATACCGGGCCCGTTAAACTTCTGTTCATGTATTACGAGCATATGGATCCATGTGTTTACGACACGGTGAAATGGCAAGCATAGAGGTGTGAGGGATCCCAAGATAAGGTCGGGTGAACCGCACCGCCACTTATGTCGATTTAGATTGATCAATCGAACATGATACACACTTCATGGTACGACTCATATGTTTTTATGTTATGTTATGCCATGCCTTATGTATGTTATATGCTATGTATGCTATGAAATGTACGAACAATGTTTTAAGATCACTCATGCATTCATGTTATTTCATTTCGAGTATGTGCCTGCATGCGACTTTATTAGTATGTACTTTGTTATTTTAAAAGATAGAGCATGCTGAGCCTCTAGGCTCACTAGGTTTAAATGGTACATGTGATGACCCTGTAGAATATGTCCCGAATGATGGTGAGGACCTCTGAGCGCCTGTTGCAGCAGTACCCCGTGACCACTATGATGTTTTATTTTGATATGATACGCTTTTCAAATGTTGGTTTCAACTTGTTTGTTTTCAGTACTTTTACGCATTCTGATTTTACAGTATGGATGATTTAACGATTCGAGGTATTTATTTGATTTATGTTTTGAAGTGATGGTTTAGAAAATGTTTTAAAAGGGGAACGAGCCACACTTTCACTTTATGTATTCCGCAAATGTTTTTAAAAAAAATTTTCTAGAGTACGGCTCATTTCAGTTGGTATCAGAGCCAACCTCTTTTAGTACGGTGTGGTTCGGGGATGAACCAAGCGGAATCTGGTGGGCATGTGAGGTCCGGGGCTCAAACAGAGGGCGGGGAGTGATCGTCGGTGCCAAGAGGTTGCACGGACAATGAGCGGCTCCTGACAGGCTTCTAGAGGTGAAGGGGCAAATGAATGAACCGATCCCACACTGGAATGAGAGGGATTACGAGACTGGGAAGTTATATATGTGATTGAGGTTATTTGAGAAAGGCTTATCAGATTTAATTTGTACTACTCATACCAAAAAGGTGCAATTTTTTTCGAAATCTCATTACTTAAGAACTCCAAAGTGAAGCGTGCTTGACTTTGGACAATTTTGGGATTGGTGACTCACTGGAAAGTGTCTCAGAGTGCGTGCAAGTGAGGACAAAATACGCTGAAATGACTAGTGTTGATACAGTGGGGACAGTCGTTAAAATTGGGGTGTTTCAGTTGGTATCAGAGCGGTGGTTCGGTGGGGTATTAGCCTGCTGTGTGGAGCTCAGAAGTTGCACTGCCAGTCTGTATGTTTTTAAGGTTTTTACGATTCATATTTTTGCATGATGCATGTTCTATTTCCGTATTAGGTTTACCTTAGTAGTGTAAGAGTTAGACGGCTAGTCATGCGCTTAGATTTACGTGAAAGGTTTTGGGTGCCAGTATGCCTCCCAGACGTGCTAGAGATCAGCAGGTGATGACGCACCTCCTCCTCCCCCACCTCCTCAGTTGACCCCGTACGAGAGGGATAGTGTGGTTATGCTAGCCGGGATCTCCAGAATTTTGGAGCGTCAGTCGGAGCGACCCGGGAAGTTGCATGAGGAGGACGTGGCTGAGAGGTTCCGCAAGCAGGGACCTAAGGAGTTTTCAGGGACTATAGATCCGCTAGTTGCCGAGTAAATCACTGCTAGGAGGTTTATGCCTTAGGCTGTTGGGTTGAATCTAAGTATAACTGTAGATCTTCTATAACTTGCCTTGAGAACTTAGACGGATAAGACTAGCGAACTTAGAAATGTCTTAGGCATCTAAACTGTTTATTGGGATCTAGTTTGACCGTAAACGCATATCTCCGTGACGTTTCTGTTTCAGGCAAGACTCGTGTGCTTTGTGTCACTACCCTTGCCTTTCTAGACTCAGGAGTGACTCACTCGTTCATCTCGAATGCGTTCATTCAAAGTATGGGTATTATTTCGGAGAGATTGGGTGTGGCTCTCGCAGTGACGATCCCGTCGTGAGAAGAGATATCGACGGCCAGTGTAGTCCAGGGTTTGACGATGATGTTTCAGGATCATGCGGTCAGAGCAGACTTGGTCGTTTTTCCGATGTCAGGATTCGACCTCATCGTAGGTATGGATTGGTCGACGGAGTTTGGAGCGGTGATCGATTTCCAACGGAGGTCAGTACTATCAGGCCACCAGGGCAGGAGACCTTCTTATTTGAGGCAGCGAGGAGACCGCAGAAGCCCAGATTAATATCCTTTCTATAGGCTAGGAAGCTAGTTGAGCTCGCATGTCAGGCGTTCTTGGCCAGTGTTACCGCTACAGGAGATTCAGCAGACCCTTCACTGTCTGATGTGGAGGTAGTCAGGTATTTTGCAGATGTCTTCCCTGATGATGTAGTGGGAGTTCCACTGGAGAGAGAGGTGGAGTTTTTTATCAATTTGATGCCAGGTACAGTGCCTATCTCTAAGGCACCGTATCATTTGTCTCATACCGAGATGAAGGAGCTGAAGGAGCAGATTCTGGAGTTTCTCGACAAGGGATTCATTCACCCTAGATTTTCTCCATGGGACGCGCAAGTTCTGTTTGTGAAGAAGAAGGATGGCAGCATGAGAATGTGTATAGACTACCGGGAGCTGAACAGAGTTACAGTGAAGAATAAATACCCACTCCCGAGGATTGAGGATTTGTTTGATCAATTGCAAGGAGCCTCGGTTTTCTCCAAGGTTGATCTGAGATCAGGGTACCATCAGTCGCGAGTCAGAGAGGAGGACGTGTCCCAGACTGCATTTCAGATACGTTACGGCCACTACGAGTTTTGGTGATGCCGTTTGGACTGACGAATGCCCCAGCGATCTTCATGAATTTGATGTACCGGGAGCTGAACAGAGTTACAGTGAAGAATAAATACCCACTCCCGAGGATTGAGGATTTGTTTGATCAATTGCAAGGAGCCTCGGTTTTCTCCAAGGTTGATCTGAGATCAGGGTACCATCAGTCGCGAGTCAGAGAGGAGGACGTGTCCCAGACTGCATTTCAGATACGTTACGGCCACTACGAGTTTTGGTGATGCCGTTTGGACTGACGAATGCCCCAGCGATCTTCATGAATTTGATGAACAGGGTCTTCAGAAAGTACTTGGACCAGTTCATCATTGTTTTTATCGACGACATCCTGGTCTACTCGAGGATCTTGGAGGAGCATAGACAGCACTTGCGGACAACTTTGGAAACGTTGAGGGAGCACAGATTGTATGCCAAGTTCAGAAAGTGCGAGTTTTTCCTTGATCAGATGGCATTCTTGGGGCATATTGTGTCGAGAAATGGGATTTCAGTAGACCCATCGAAGGTGGAGGCAGTGCAGAACTAGGGGATTCCAAGGAATGCAGCAGAGATTCGCAGTTTCTTGGGGTTAGCAGGATACTACCGTGAGTTTATCAAGGGATTCTATTCGATTTCAGTGCCCTTGACAGCCCTGATCAAGAATAATGTGAAGTATGTGTTGAGTCCCGAGTGCCAAGGGAGCTTTGATCAGCTGAAGGAGGCCCTCACTTCAGCACCAGTGTTAGCTAAGCCAGTGGATCACGAGGAGTTTGTAGTGTACACAGATGCTTCCCTTAGAGGTTTGGGTGCAGTTCTGATGCAGGGAGGCAAGATTATCTCTTATGCGTCAAGGCAGTTGAAGAGTTATGAGCAGAACTATCCAACACACGATCTGGAGCTTGCAGCAGTAGTGTTCACACTGAAGATTTGGAGACACCACTTGTATGGTGAGAAGTGTCAGATTTTCACTGACCACAAGAGCCTCAAGTACTTCTTCACCCAGAAGGAGCTGAACATGAGGCAGCGCAGATGGCTAGAGTTGGTGAAGGATTACGATTGTGACATTATCTACCATCCGGGTAAAGCTAATGTTGGGGCAGGCGCTTTGAGCCGTAAGACTGCAGTAGTGGCATGTTTGTCAGTCGAGCGGCCACTACAGACTGAGATACAGAGGTTTGGGCTAGAGTTCTATTCAAGAGGCTGTGCACTGAGTTTGGCAGTGCTCACAGTTCATCCGACTCTTCGAGAGCGGATTAGAGACGGGCAGGACTCTGATGAGCAGTTGCAGCAGTGGAGACAGCATGATGAGGCCAGAGGCCTAGCCTATATATAGTTGAGGATGTGATTGCTCGTTTTAGAGGCCGTATGTGGGTGCCAAGTACTAGAAAGCTGAGAGCTGAGATCTTAGCAGAGGCGCATGCATCGACGTACTCCATCCACCCAGGGAGTACGAAGATGTACAGAGATTTGCAGACACTGTATTGGTGGCCCGGAATGAAGAAGGATATTGGGAGATTCGTGTCTGAGTGCTTGACTTGCCAGCAGGTCAAGGCAGAGCATCAGCGATCGGCAGGATTTCTTCATCCACTCCCTATTCCTGAGTGGAAGTGGGAGCACATTACTATGGATTTTGTGGTTGGGTTACCCAGGAGTCCCAGGGGATACACGGTGATATCGGTTATTGTGGTCAGACTCATCAAGTCAGCGCATTTCTTACCGGTGAAGACTAATTTCACCCTGACGCAGTACGCAGAGCTTTACATCAGAGAGGTTGTCAGGCTGCATGGCATACCGGCCTCTATTGTCTCTGACAGAGACACCAGATTTACATATGCGTTTTGGAGGAGCTACACGCCGCTTTGGGGACTAAGCTATTGTTCAGTCAGCTTTTCACCAGTAGAAAGATGGCCAATCGGAGAGAGTCATCCGGATTCTGGAGGATTTACTGAGAGCTCTGTGATAAATTTCTAGGGTACGTGGGACTCGAGGTTGCCGCTGGTAGAGTTCATGTACAACAACAGATTTCAGGCATCGATTGGGATGGCTCCATGTGAGGCACTGTATGGGAGGAGATATCGATCTCCCGTGCACTGGGACGAGGTTGGAGAGAGAGTATTGACTGGACCGAAGTTAGTGCAGCAGACAGCGGATATAGTGACGAGGATTCGGGATCGGATGAGTACAGCCCAGAGTCATCAGAAGAGTTATGCCGATCATAGACGACGAGATCTGGAGTTAGTTGTCGGGGATCATGTGTTTGTGAGGATCTCGCCCATGAAGGGCGTGATGTGCTTTGGCCGGAGGGGCAAGCTCAGCCCGAGGTTAATTGGTCCATTCGAGATCTTGGAGATGGTTGGTACTTTGGCTTATCGAGTAATGTTACCACCCAGTTTGTCAGTGGTCCATAACATATTCCACATCTTGATGCTACGGAAGTATGTTCCGAATCCGTCGCACGTGTTGGATTTTGAGTCGCCCAAGTTAGCGCCAGACTTATCATTCGAAGAGCGACCAGTGCAGATTCTAGCTCGATAGGAGCGCAGGCTGAGAGCGTGGAGTATTCCGATGGTCAAGGTCCGGTGGCAGAATCACTCAGAGGATGAGGCTACCTGGGAGACTGAGGCCGATATGAGGATGCGCTTTCCAGAGCTTTTTGGTAAGTACTTAATTTCGGGGACGAAATTCCTGTAAGGGGGAGAGAGTTGTAACGCCTAGAAATTTCTAAATACGTAAAAATGGGTGCATGACTAGGGAAAAAATAATTTTATATGATTACATGTCATTTTATATAATTTATATATGATTTTATATTTCATGGTATGCTTGTCATGTTTTCAGCCTGTTTGAGTTACGGACGCATGGACGAGACTAGGGACGACCGATATGAAACTTATTTGAGATTTTAAAGCCTTTAGATTTTCAATAATTTATTATTTTTAAGCAGCAATTTCCGTAAATTGGAGTTTTTATGATTATTTTTTAGGAGAACCCGTTTTTCGCTTATACGGGCTATTTTAATAGACTTTATTGTATTTTAAGTGGGAGGCCTCTTATTTGAAAAATTGGAGATTTTAAAGCATGATTTAGAGTTTTGATTAACATGGTAATTGAGTGGAGGGTTAGAATAGTAAAAATCCATTTAATTTTTCTTAATTAATCATTAGGGGTCAATTGTGTCACACTCCATTGTTTCAAAACATCAAAAAATTAATCAAAACCTAGCTAAAGCCTCCACTCCCTCCTCCCTACAGCACGTCCCCATCCTCCCCTCTCAAGGTTTCCAAAATTGCAAGATCTTGGTGATTCAAAGGCGGTCCGGTCCCCATCTCGTGTCCTCTACGTCGGTAACTCGCAGATCTCTATTCTCTCCTAGCCAGACATGTAATATTTATTATTTTTCTCACCATTTAAGCCGTAGAAACCTGTTTTTAATGTTTGATGCATGAATTGTATGTGGTTTAATTAGATCTATGTTCAATTCATATAGGTCCATGCATGCATCATGCCTTTCAACAAATGTTTGATTCATTCTTGATATGCTTCGGTCATGGGCGGTTCATGGGGCTAGGGTTTGGTCCAAGGGTGGTCCAGGTAATTATTCCATCGAGTTAGGATCACGTAGGTCCAAACTGAAAGTGATTTGGTGAAGGAATGAATTAGTTACGAATTTTATGATCAGCACGTGTCCTGGCTTGTTTTCTGTGCGTGACAGTAGAGTTTTTGGGGTTGGGTAAGTCTTTCTATGAGGTCTGTGTGATCAAGATTAATTTCATGAGATAACTCATTGATTTATGGTCCCTTAGGTACAAGTGGCGAGCGATTTGGTCGAGGAAAGAATTAGTTATGATTTTTATGGCTAGCACATGTCATGGTTGCAGTCTGCATGCGATCAGTTGGATTACGGGCATTGGGTTGGTCATGTCCTGAAATTTTAATGAGTATTGTTTGTTCCATTGTCTAACGGAGTGAGTTAGGGTGATGTGGATCGAAACAGAGAGTGATTCAGTTAAGAAATGGATTTTTAATGATTTTTACCGTTTCGTCGCTCGAAGTGAGCCTCGTCGGGTCATTTTCGTGAAAATTAAGATTTCGAGTCTTAAGAGCTGCCAAAATTCATGGATGGTTTTATTTGATGTTTTAAGCATATTTTAAGATGTTTTTCAGTATTTTTATAATTTATTTGATTTATGAGATTTTTGGCAATTTTAGTGTATTGGGCCGAATATTTTAAAATCAAAATCTTTTTATTTATAGGCCTAATACTTTTTATCAAATTTTAAAGTCAAATTTTGGTCAATAGGACTTCTATTTTGTCAAATTTTAATGTTTGATTTTAAAGTAAATGACTGAGTATTTTATAAATAAAGTTTAATTTTTAAAATTATTGGGTCAAGTCATGTTTAGGTTAAGTTTCATTTTGAGCTTAAGTCTAGGTTCATTTGGGTTTAGAAGTAGTGGGCCAAGAACCTGAACCAGTCCTTGACCGAAGTAGAAAATGTAGAAGCCCGTGAATGTGTATTTAATTATATATGTAGTATCCTATGTACGTAAATGTTTTAAAGCAAAGAAATAAATATACATTGATGGGCTAAGCTTTTAAAATTGCATGTTTTATGAAATGAATGTATCCCGAATATTTTATGAAAGGTTATGGGCTTGTTGTGAAAGAAAAATCGAGGGACAGAAGTGCTTTTTGGCAAGTTTACGATGAGGGGATGCGGGATACCGGGCCCGTTAAACTTCTTTCATGTATTACGAGCATATGGATCCATGTGTTTACGGCACGGTGAAATGGAAAGAATAGAGGTGTGAGGGATCCAAAGGTAAGGTCGGGTGAACCGCACCGCCACGTACGTTGGTTTAGATTGATCAATCGAACATGATCCACACTTCATGATACGACTCATACGTTTTTATGTTATGTTATGTCATGCCTTATGTATGTTATATGCTATGTATGCTATGAAATGTAAGAACAATATTTTAAGATCACTCAAGCATTCATGTTATTTCATTACGAGTATGTGCCTGCATGCGACTTTATTAGTATGTACTTTGTAATTTTAAAAGATAGAGCATGTTGAGCCTCTAGGCTCTCTAGGTTTAAATGGTACAGGTGATGACCCTGTAGAATATGTCCCGAATGGTGGTGAGCACCTCTGAGCGCCTATTGCAGCAGTACCCCGTGACCACTATGATTTTTTATTTTGATATGATACGCTTTTCAAATGTTGGTTTCAACTTGTTTGTTTTCAGTACTTTTACACAGTCTGATTTTGCAGTATGATGATTTAACGATTCAAGGTATTTATTTGATTTATGTTTGAAGTGATGGTTTAGAAAATGTTTTAAAAGGGGAACGAGCCACACTTTCATTTTATGTATTCCGCAAATGTTTTTTAAAAAAAATTTCTAGTGTACGGCTCGTTTCAGTTGGTATTTGAGTCGATCTCTCTTAGTACGGTATGTTTCGGGGATGAACCAAGCGGAATCTGGTAGGCATGTGAGGTCCGGGGCTCAAAAAGAGGCCGGGGAGTGATCGTCGATGCCAAGAGGTTGCACGGATAATGAGCGGCTCCTGGCAGGCTTCTAGAGGCGAAGGGGCACATGAATGAACCGATCCCACACTGGAATGAGATGGATTACGAGACTGGGAAGTTATATATGTGATTGAGGTTAGTTGAGAAAGTCTTATCAGGCTCCTGGCAGGCTTCTAGAGGCGAAGGGGCACATGAATGAACCGATCCCACACTGGAATGAGATGGATTACGAGACTGGGAAGTTATATATGTGATTGAGGTTAGTTGAGAAAGTCTTATCAGATTTAATTGGTACTACTCATACCAAAAATGTGCATTTTCTTTTCGGGAGCTCATCACTTAAGAACTCCAAAGTTAAGCGTGCTTGACTTTGGACAATTTAGGGATTGGTGACTCACTGGAAAGTGTCTCAGGGTGCATGCGAGTGAGGACAAAACACGCTGGAATGACTAGTGTTGGTACAGTGGGGTCAGTCGTTAAAATTGGGGCGTTTCAGTTGGTATCAGAGCAGTGGTTCGGTGGGGTATTAGCCTGATGTGTGGAGCTCATAAGTCGCACCACCAGTCTGTAAGTTTTTAAGGTTTTTACGATTCATATTTTCGCATGATGCATGTTCTATTTTTGTATTAGTTTTACCTTAGTAGTGTAAGAGTTAGACGGCTAGTCATGCGCTTAGATTTACGTGAAAGGTTTTGGGTGCCAGTATGACTCCCAGTCGTGCTAGAGATCAGGAGGTGATGACGCACCTCCTCCTTCCCCACCTATTCAGTTGACCCCGTACTAGAGGGACAGTGTGGTTATGCTAGCCGGGATCACCAGAATATTGGAGCTTCAGTCGGAGCGACCCGGGAAGTTGCATGAGGAGGACGTGGCTGAGAGGTTCCGCAAGCAGGGACCTAAGGAGTTTTCAGGGACTATAGATCCGCTAGTTGCTGAGTAAATCACAGCTAGGAGGTTTTTGCCTTAGGCTGTTGGGTTGAATCTAAGTATAACTGTAGATCTTCTATAACTTGCCTTGAGAACTTAGGCGGATAATAATAGCGAACTTAGAAATTTCTTAGGCATCTAAACTGTTTATTGGGATCTAGTTTGACCGTAAACGCGTATATCCGTGATGTTTCTGTTTCAGGAAAGATTCGTGTGCTTTGTGACACGACCCTTGACTTGCTAGACTCAGGAGCGACTCACTCGTTCATCTCGAATGCGTTCATTCAGAGGATGGGTATTTTTTCAGAAAGCTTGGGTGTGGCTCTCACAGTGACGATCCCGTCGGGAGATGAGATATCGACGGCCAGTGTAGTCCAAGGTTTGACGATGATGTTTCAGGATCATGCGGTCAGAGCAAACTTGGTCGTTTTGCCGATATCAGGATTCAAACTCATACTAGGTATGGATTGGTCGACGGAGTTTGGAGCGGTGATCGATTTACAGCGAAGGTCAGTACTATAAGGCCACCAGGGCAGGAGACCTTCTTAATTGAGGCAGCAAGGAGACCGCGGAAGCCCAGATTCATATCCTTTCTATAGGCTATGAAGCTAGTTGAGCTCGCATGTCAGGCGTTCTTGGCCAGTGTTACCGCTTCAGGAGATTCAGCAGACCCTTCACTGTCTGATGTGGAGGTAGTCAGGGATTTTGCAGATGTCTTCCCTGATGATGTAGTGGGAGTTCCACTGGAGAGAGTGGAGTTTTCTATCGAGCTGATGCCAGGTACAGTGCCTATCTCTAAGGCACCGTATCATATGGCTCCTACCGAGATGAAGGAGCTGAAGGAGCAGATTCTGGAGTTGCTCGACAAGGGATTCATTCACCCTAGATTTTCTCCATGGGGCGCGCCAGTTCTGTTTGTGAAGAAGAATGATGGCAGCATGAGATTGTGTATAGACTACCGGGAGCTGAACAGAGTTACAGTGAAGAATAAATACCGACTCCCGAGGATTGAGAATTTGTTTGATCAATTGAAGGAGCCTCGGTTTTCTCCAAGGTTGATCTGAGATCAGGGTACCATCAGTCGCGACTCAGAGAGGAGGACGTGTCCAAGACTGCATTTCGAACACGTTACGGCCACTTCGAGTTTTGGTGATACCGTTTAGACTGACGAATGCCCCAGCTATCTTCATGAATTTGATGAACATGGTCTTCAGAAAGTACTTGGACCAGTTCATCATTGTTTTTATCGATTACATCCTGGTCTACTCGAGGAGCTTGGAGGAGCATAGACAGCACTTGCGGAAAACTTTGCAAACGTTGAGGGAGCACAGATTGTATGCCAAGTTCAGAAAGTGCGAGTTTTGGCTTGAGCAGGTGGCATTCTTGGGGCATATTGTGTCGAGATATGGGATTTTAGTCGACCCATCGAAGGTGGAGGCAGTGCAGAACTGGGGGATTCCAAGGAATGAAACAAAGATTCGCAGTTCTTGGGGTTACCAGGATACTACCGCGAGTTTATCAAGGGCTTCTCTTTGATTTTAGTGCCCTTGACAGCCCTGAACAGGAATAATGTGAAGTATGTGTGGAGTCCCGAGTGCCAGGGGAGCTTTGATCAGCTGAACGATGCCCTCACTTCAGCACCAGTGTTAGCTAAGCTAGTGGATCACGAGGAGTTTGTAGTGTACACAGATGCTTCCCTGAGAGGTTTGGGTGCAGTTCTGATACAGGGAGGCAAGATTATCGCTTATGCGTCAAGGCAGTTGAAGAGTTATGAGCAGAACTATCCGACACACGATATGGATCTTGCAGCAGTAGTGTTCACACTGAAGATTTGGAGACACTACTTGTAAGGTGAGAAGTGTCAGATTTTCACCAACCAAAAGAGCCTCAAGTACTTCTTCACCCAGAAGGAGCTGAACATGAGGCAGCGCAGATGACTAGAGTTGGTGAAGGATTATGATTGTGACATTATCTACCATCCGGGTAAAGCTAATGTTGGGGCAGGCTCTTTGAGCTGGAAGACTGCAGTAGTGGCATGTTTTTCAGTCGAGAGGCCACTACAGACTGAGATACAGAGGTTTGGGCTAGAGTTCTATTAAGGAGGCTGTGCACTGAGTTTGGCAGTGCTCACAGTTCAGCCGACTCTTCGAGAGCGGATTAGAGATGGGCAGGCCTCTGATGAGAAGTTGCAGCAGTGGAGACAGCATGATGAGGCCAGAGGCCTAGACCTGTACACAGTTGAGGTTGTGATTGTTCGTTTTAGAGGCCGTATGTGGGTTCCGAGCACTAGAAAGCTGAGAGCTGAGATCTTAGCAGAGTCGCATGCATCGACATACTCCATCCGCCCAGGGAGTACGAAGATGTACAGAGATTTGCAGACACTGTATTGGTGGCCAGGAATGAAGAAGGATATTGGGAGATTCGTGTCTGAGTGCTTGACTTGTCAGCAGGTCAAGGCAGAGCATCAGCGATCGGCAGGATTTCTTCAGCCACTCCCTATTCCTTAGTGGAAGTGGGCGCACATTACTATGGATTTTGTGATTGGGTTACACAGGAGTCCCAGGGGATACACGGTGATATCGGTTATTGTTGACAGACTCATCAAGTCAGCGCATTTCTTACCGGTGAAGACTACTTTCACCCTGACGTAGTACGCAGAGCTTTACATCAGAGAGGTTTTCAGGCTGCATGGCATACCGACCTCTATTGTGTCTGACAGAGACACCAGATTTACATCTGCATTTTGGAGGAGCTTACACGCCGCTTTGGGGACTAAGCTATTGTTCAGTCAGCTTTTCACCCGTAGAAAGATAGCCAATCGGAGAGAGTCATCCAGATTCTGGAAGATTTACTGAGAGCCTGTGTGATAAATTTCCAGGGTACGTGGGACTCGAGGTTGCCGCTGGTAGAGTTCACGTACAACAACAGCTTTCAGGCATCGATTGGGATGGCTCCGTATGAGGCACTGTATGGGAGGAGATATCAATCTCCCGTGCACTGGGATGAGGTTGGAGAGAGAGTATTGACTGGACCGGAGTTAGTGCAGCAGACAACGGATATAGTGACGAGGATTCAGGATCGGATGAGGAAAGCCCAGAGTCATCAGAAGAGTCATGCCGATCATAGACGACGAGATATGGAGTTAGTTGTCGGGGATCATTTGTTTGTGAGGATCTCGCCCATGAAGCGCGTGATGCGCTTTGGCCGGAGGGGCAAGCTCAGCCCGAGGTTTATTGGGCCATTCGAGATCTTGGAGAGGGTTGGTAATTTGGCTTATCGAGTAGTGTTACCACCTAGTTTGTCAACGGTCCATAACGTATTCCACATCTCGATGCTGCGGAAGTATGTTCCAAATCTGTCGCACGTGTTGGATTTTGAGCCGCTCCAGTTAGCGCCAGACTTATCATTCGAAGAGCGACCAGTGCAGATTTTAGCTCGAGAGGAGCGCAGGTTGAGAGCACGGAGTATTCCGATGGTCAAGGTCCGGTAGCAGAATCACTCAGAGGATGAGGCTACCTCGGAGACTGAGGCCGTACATAATTTCGGGGACGAAATTACTATAAGGGGGGAGAGTTGTAACGCCTGAATACGTAAAAATGGGTGCACGACTAGGGAAAAAATAATTTTAGATAATTACATGCCATTTTATGTGATTTATTTATGATTTTATGTTGCATGGTATGCATGTCATGTTTTCAGCCTGTTTGAGTTACGGACGCATGGACGAGACTAGGGACGACCGATATGAAACTTATTTGATATTTTAAAGCCTTTAGATTTTCAATAACAAATTTATTATTTTTAAGCAGCAATATCCGTAAATTGGAGTTTTTATGATTATTTTTTAGGAGAACCCGTTTTTCGTTTATACGGGCTATTTGAATGGACTTTATTGTATTTTAAATGGGAGGCCTCTTATTTCAAAAATTGGAGATTTTAAAGCATGATTTAGAGTTTTGATTAACATGGTAATTGAGTGGAGGGTTAGAATAGTAAAAATCCATTTAAATTTTCTTAATTAAGCATTAGGGGTCAATTGTGTCACACTCCATTGTTTAAAAACACCAAAAAATTAATCAAAAACTAGCTAAAGCCTTCACTCCCTCCTCCCTACAGCACGTCCCCATCCCCCCCTCTCAAGGTTTCCAAAATTGCAAGATCTTGGTGATTCAAAGGAGGTCCGGTCCCGATCTCGTGTCCTCTACGTCGGTAACTCGCAGATCTCTATTCTCTACAAGCCATACATGTAGTATCTATTATTTTTCTCACCATTTAAGCCTTAGTAACCTGTTTTTAATGTTTGGTACATGAATTGTATGTGGTTTAATTAGATCTATGTTCAATTCATGTAGATCCATGCATGCATCATGCTTTTCAACAAATGTTTGATTCATTCTTGATATGCTTCGGTCATGCGTGGTTCATGGGGCTAGGGTTTGGTCCAAGGGTGGTCCAAGTAATTATTCCATCGAGTTAGGATCACGTAGGCCCAAACGGAAAGTGATTTGGTCAAGGAATGAATTAGTTACGAATTTAATTATCAGCACGTGTCCTGGGTTGTTGTCTGTGCGTGATAGTAGAGTTTTTGCAGTCGGGTATGTCGTTCTATGAGGTTTGTGTGATAAATATTAATTTCATGAGATAACGCATTGAGTTAGGGTCACTTAGGTCCAAATGGAGAGCGATTTGGTTGAGGAAAGAATTAGTTATGAATTTTATGGCTAGCACATGTCATGGTTGCAGTCTGCGTGCGATCAGTAGACTAACGGGCGTTGTATTGGTCACGTCATCAATTTTTTTGAGTCTTGTTTCTTGCATTGGCTAACGGAGTGAGTTAGGATGATGTGGTTTGAAGCAGAGAGTGATTTGGTTAAAATATGGATTTTTAATGTTTTTTATTGTTTCGTCGCTCGAAGTGAGCCTCGTCGGGTCATTTTTGTGAAAATTAAGATTTTGAGTCTTAAGAGCTGCCAAAGTTTGTGGATTGTGTTATTTGATGTTTTAAGCATATTTTAAGATTTTTTCAGCATTTTATAATTTATTTGATTTATGAGATTTTTTTTGGAAATTTTAGTGTATTGGGCCGAATATTTTAAAGTCAAAATCCTTTTATTTATAGGCCTAATACTTTTTATCAAATTTTAAAGTCAAATTTTGGTCAATGGGACTTCTATTTTGTCAAATTTTAATGTTTTATTTTAAAATAAATGACTGAGTATTTTATAAATAAAGTTTAGTTTTTAAAATTATTGGGTCAAGTCATGTTTAGGTTAAGTTTCACTTTGAGGTTAAGTCTAGGTTCATTTGGGCTTAGAAGTAGTGGGCCAAGCACCTGAACCAGTCCTTGACCGAATTAGAAAATGTAGAAGCCCGTGAATGTATATTTAATTATATACGTAGTATCCTATGTACGTAAATGTTTTAAAGCAAAGAAATAAATATACATTGACGGGCTAAGCTTTTAAAATTGCATGTTTATGAAACGTACGAATCACAAATGTTTTATGAAAGGTTATGGCATGTTTTGAAAGAAAAATCGAGGGACTGAAGTGATTTATGGAAAGTTTACGATGAGGGGATGTGGGATACCGGGCCCGTTAAAAAACTTCTGTTCATGTATTACGAGCTTATGGATCCATGTATTTACGGCATGGTGAAGTGGCAAGTATAGAGGTGTGAGGGATCCCAAGGTAAGGTCGGGTGAACCGCAACGTCACGTACGTTGGTTTTTAGATTGATCAATCGAACATGGTCCACACTTCATGATAGGACTCAAATGTTTTTATGTTATGTTATGTCATGCCTTATGTATGTTATATGCTATGTATGCTATGAAATATACGAACAATCTTTTAAGATCACTCATGCATTCATATTATTTTATTACGAGTATGTGCCTGCATGCGACTTTATTAGTATGTACTTTGTTATTTTAAAAGATAGAGCATGCTGAGCCTATAGGCTCAGTAGGTTTAAATGGTGCAAGTGATGACCCTGTAGAATATGTCCTGACTGGTGATGAGGACCTCTGAGCGCCAGTTGCAGCTGTACCCCGTGACCACTATGATGTTTTAGTTCGATATGATACGCTTTTCAAATGTTGGTTTCAACTTTTTTGTTTTCAGTACTTTTACGCAGTCTGATTTTACAGTACGGATGATTTAAAGATTCGAGGTATTTATTTGATTTATGTTTGAAGTGATGGTTTAGAAAATGTGAGCATGCTGAGCCTATAGGCTCAGTAGGTTTAAATGGTGCAAGTGATGACCCTGTAGAATATGTCCTGACTGGTGATGAGGACCTCTGAGCGCCAGTTGCAGCTGTACCCCGTGACCACTATGATGTTTTAGTTCGATATGATACGCTTTTCAAATGTTGGTTTCAACTTTTTTGTTTTCAGTACTTTTACGCAGTCTGATTTTACAGTACGGATGATTTAAAGATTCGAGGTATTTATTTGATTTATGTTTGAAGTGATGGTTTAGAAAATGTGTTAAAAGGGGAACGAGACACACTTTCACTTTATGTATTCCGCAAACTTTTTTTAAAAAAAAATTTCTAGAGTAGCGTTCGTTTCAGTTGGTATCAGAGCCGACCTCTCTTAGTACGATGTGGTTCGGGGATGAACCAAGTGGAAGATGGTGGGCATGTGAGGTCCGGGGCTCAAAAAGAGGGCGGAGAGTTATCGCCGGTGCCAATAGGTTTCACGGACAATAAGCGGCTCCTGGCAGGCTTCGAGAGGTGAATGGGCACATGAATGAACCGATCCCACATTGGAATGAGAGAGATTTCGAGACTGGGAAGTTATAGATGTAATTGTGGTTAGTTGAGGAAGGCTTATCTGATTTAATTGATACTACTCATATCAACAATGTGTATCTTCTTTTCGGGAGCTCATCACTTAAGAATCCAAAGTTAAGCGTGCTTGACTTTGGACAATTTTGGAATGGGTGACCCCATGAAAAGTTTCTCAGGGTGCGTGTAGGGGTGGAAAAAATCTCGAAAATCCCGACCCACTCCCGACCCGAAAATTCCTGACCCGAAAAAATCCCTTCATGAAATTTCAAGAAAATTCCCAACCCGATAAGTGTTGGGAATGGGATCGAGTGTTTTTTGCTCTCCCGATGGAATTCCCGACCCGACCCTAAATATATTAAAATAATAAAAAAAATTCGTGTATGCAGAACAAAAGCTTGCAACAACCAGCACAGAACAACAAGCAACAACAATACGATAGCACACATGCTACACACATATCAGCAATCATACACATATATCCAGGCTTATCCCAAAGCTATAATACTAGCTCAAATCCGTACCTTAGCTTCTGTGTACAATTACACACTATTTTCATCATTGGAGCTTATATAAGGCAGTGGAGAGCTCCTATAAACAACAAACCAACCAATGATTCTCTTTAAAGTTTTTGAAAGATTTTTGATCGTGCTTGTGGAAGATTCAAAGTCGGAGCTGTTCTTTGGAAACTATAGTTCGACTTTGAAGTAAGTAAACTCTGTTTCTTGCTGTAATTTTGGAAAACATATATTAATTTCCTTCTTGCATGGTTGTGTGAGTTTTAAAGGTTTGAGAAATGTTTTTTTTTGAAAATTTTCAAATGCATATATGAGTTCTTGATTAATTATTGGTTTGCTAAAGTTTGTTTCCAGAAAGGGTTACCGGGAGAACGTTTGATGAATGTTTGAGTTAGTTTTCTCTTGAAATTTCTGGGGTGTACGAAAGTAGCTTCAAATTAAAGTCCTCTGAATGTTTCCAGAGAATATGTCGTGCTGGATGGCTAAGTATGACGTTCTGAGCTGATAAGCAAAGCTGGTCTGGTTAGAACTCTGTTCTGATCTGGTAAGCGTAGCTAATCTTTTGGAACTTCTCCAAGCTGTATTCAGTACCCTGTTGTTATTATAATCTGGTATAATTCGTTCGATGATTTCAGTTCATAGTTTGATCCCCAAACTGTTCCAGTTTACACTTGCAATCTGCTTATTTGCCCCTTAACTGATTCTAAGTTTGCGATCTGTTTATTTTCTTGAGCTGATTCTAAGTTGCGATCTGTTTATTTTCTTGAGCTGATTCAAAGTCACAATCTATTTATTTTCCTGAGCTGATTCTAAGTCACAATATATTTATTTTCCTGAGCCGATTTTAAGTCTCGATCTGTTTCTTTCCCAGAGAAATTTTGCGCTCGTGATCTGATTTCATTACCTTCGATTCAATGGTATAACTCTAATCTGATCGAAGTTATTTGTCTCTATAGCCTGAGCTGATTTGAGTTTATTCTTCAATTGAAATCCGATGTACTCTCAGTAGCTTTAGAATTTCAAATGAGTTTTAAAATAGCAAATCATATATGAAAGCGATCTTATTCATATTAGAGAAAAGCAGTTTAAAGCAGGTTTTACAGGAAAATAGTTTAAAGAAAGTTCAGCAGAGAAAATATTTTAATGATATATGGAAATGTGACGAAGGAGGACTGATAGAAATTTCCCTGTCATATATCATAAACTTTTAAAGGTAGTAAATTTCAAGTTTTTATGATTTATGGCATAGATAACAGACGGTCAGCTTACGGGAGTGTGGATGTCGGTCGACGGATCGGAGTGCCCCTCCAAACATGAATGATAATGGGCACTAGTCGCGATAGACCTGATATCAGATGAGATTGATCAAGCGAATATGACCTAAGTTTGGAGGACCGCAATTATCCAAGATAATTACGGTCTAATCTGCCCAGATTAGTGGCTAACTAATCGGTATAGATCAGCTTAGGGAGCATCTATTAAGAGGGAACAGCTCGGACACAAGTTGGTTCTCGGGTTGGTGATATGATGATAGAAGAAGCTGTTTCGGATTTCAGTTTAGATCAACGATGTAAGTTCTGATGTTTTGTGCTGATATCAGAGATGCAAGACGGTGTTTGTGCGGAGCTGGTAGAGAAAACTGCTTCGGGTATAGTTATACCAGCACGGGAGCGAGCTGGTTGAGAGTTCTGTACAAAATGGTGGGAAGAGCAAGCTGTTTGGTGTTGCTGAGGAGTTATACCAACTCGGAGTTCACTTGTATATTAGCATGAGAGTTCGAGCTTGGAGTCTTACTGATTGATTTACGGAAGCTGGACAAGCTCGGATGCTAGTTTGTTGGTATGCATTGTGCTGGGTTACGCGTGTCGAGCACGTGATCTGATCTGCTACTGTTTTGTGTGGCGCAAGCTGTTGGGATGATCAGTTCAGATGAGATTTAGATTTATGCTAAGCTGGTTCATTTGGCGTAGAGCAAGCTGTCCAGTTGTAGTCTGTTTTTGAAGTAGAAATGTTGCAGTGACCAGATTGGACATTTTTGCTGAAGGAGAGCAAGTTTTAGGAGTTGGATTACAACTGCGTGGAAGAACTGGTCCTGAGCTGGACTGTACCAGTGGGTGCTAAGCTGGTTGGCCACGAGCTGGTCTGGGGAAAACCAGCTTAGAGATGAGCAATTGGATATCACTGTGTAGTGTATTGGATGCTCTTAGTTGGACCCTGCTTAGAGATATTCTGAGTGCCCTGAGCTGGAGGATTCAATCCCGAGGGTTATGCTATGTTGTATAGTGACACCAGCTTAGGCGCAAGATCGTAGTAGTGTTGTAGTGATCCGGTTCTGTTCGCGGTTCAGTTAGTCCTGTATGGTTTATGGTTTCCAGCTTAGACCCTGAGCTAGACGGTGGCACTGTAGACCAGATCGCGAGACGTGTATAAATAGTTGACTTTGACCGTGCACGTCATATTATTTCCCAACACGTAGAATATTTCACTTCCGTGAACATACCCTCTGCTACAGTGAAACCCGCACTATTCACCTAACCTTATCTTCTTCGATTTCCGGTGGTAGGCGATGCAGCTTGGAGAAAGGGTGGTAGAGTTGGGTTCTACTTTCCAAGACCGACCTTTCTATACCACTTTTGGAGGCTTTTGTTGGCTGGAAGAGTGAGCGCGAAGAACTCCAGTGTTCTATCTGTTCGTGTTTTCTGGCCAGTTGGCCCATCAGTTCAGGTAGTTCTTTCGAGTAAGTGTTAGATTATACCCTACGCATCGTTTAGAACCAGTTAATGTGTTTGAGGGTAGGATAGAACTTGGTTGAGCTGGTAGCTCCCTGTTCAGGTTTTCTGTGGTAGTGGTCCCTGAGATAATTGTTGTTAGGTTTTAGTAGGTTGCGGATCTGTGTTGTTCGGGATCTCTGTTGTGGTAATTGTAGCTCAGAAGTTAAGGTACGAATCCGAGCTTGTATTTACAGCTTTGAGGTAAGCATTTGAACATGTTGTGGCTGTGCGAGCTGTGCCTGTAGCCTTGTTATGCATGTGCGGCGTTGTGATAATCTGCTGAACCATGCTACGCTTGTTGTTATCTGAGCTATATACTTGTTAAGCTACAGTAGCTATTCTGTGAGTCGGCTGTGTAGCCGTGCCGTTGGATTTTGTGTATGCTTTCGTGCATGTGGTTGTGTGCTTAGTGCTAACTCTTATCGCATGATTGCGCCTGAGCTGTGCCGTTATGTTCCTGCATGCGTGCTGTTTCTGCATTTGTTCTGTCTATGCTGTTCTGCAATAGGTTGTATGCTGTATCTGTTCTGTTAGCATTGCATCCACGCATGTCATGTTGGGCTCCTCTCTTGTTATCTGCTACTAGCAGTCCCTGTTGTTGAGCGAATATTCATTGCTAGTTGATTCTTGTTGTGAGTCTTTCCTTTGTTACTCTATGTTGGCCTTGTGGTTGATTTGTATGTACCAGGAAGCTTGTGGTTTGGTTTATTGAGATCGATCAGCTAACTACCGTTCTTCTCTACTTGAGGACGATCGGCTAGCTACCAAGCTCCTCTCCTCCCTGTTGTTCTGGTTGTTGCCGCTATGAGACGAGTGGATAGCTACCACGCTCTCATGAGCTTAGGGCACCAGCGGGTTGATATGTTATGTCTTGCTTCTGGTACTGTTTGTGGGACGATTGGGTAGCTCCCATGCCCTCGCAGACTCTGTGGACTACGTTGATTCCAGAAGAGTTGTATGGTGAGCTCCGTTATTTATTTCCGTCTCTGCTCCAGCTGTTGAGTGTTTCTGTGAGCTTGGTATTCTCCAGCCGTTGAGTTGTCCCTCGATCCTGATGTATTTCCTTGGCAACTTTTTCTCATGCATTGCACACTTTATGTTCATGCTTGATTTGTTAGTTGTTGTTGATTTGCTCATCTTACTGAGTTTTGACCTCGTTTGTTTTCCCTTGGGGTTGCATTGGCCGTGTGTTGGCCATTGCAGGCCTTTTCAGGTAGTCAACTGTTCCGTGAGGTGTGACAGCTGGTGTAGCCCCAGGCGTGAGTTCCCAGTTACGTATATATATATATATGCTATTCGAGTCATTGCCAGGGGATTCCCTGTGTAGTTGTTGACGTACTGACTTGATTGTCTTGCGATACATGTATATATTTGTTGAAGCTGGCATTTTATGCTGTGGCATATGATTCTAAATCGCATTTTGAGTATACGCCTAAGTTGAATGACGCATTTTAAAGTCAGGCCAAAAGAAAAATTTTTAGCCACTTTTTAAGCTTCCGTGTTTTGCGTATTGCATCTATGTTTATAAGCACCGGGCCTGACATTTTGGTATCAAAGCTTAAACTGGGATAAGCTCATTTATTTTTTTTCACATTTGAGTCTAGGCATGTGTTTGTCCTCCTGTATGTGCTTGACTACATGCTTACCTGCTTTGTTTGTGTTTAAATTGATGTGCCTCTTAGATGCTACCGAGGATAGGTAGAGGTAGAGCTAGTAGGCAGGTTTTAGATGAGTCTAGGGTTTCTGATAGTGAGGAGGATATACCAGCCATGAGAACCTTTGCGTCGTCGTAAGTGGTAAGTTGAGGCTGAGGTGGAGCATTTGACTCGGGGAGTAGATAATTTGGAGCTGGTTCTGACCGAGTTTCAAAGGATGAATCCTCCCACCTTTGGTGGCATTGGAGGTGATCGTGCTGCCGAGGGGTGGCTCGATCACATGGTGGGTTTGTTTGACCATGTGCAGATTGGAGACGAAGCGAGTCTAATTTGCGATGTTCCAGTTGAGGGAACAGGCGCAGCGCTGCTGGAGGAGTGCTTCCCTATCAATGTTAGAGACGGTAAAGTGATCTCGTGGGAGAGTTTTCGTGCAGCTTTCCGTCAGGAGTACATCCCGAAGATGTTCTACAACCCTAATGAGCGGGAGTTCTATAAGTTGGTGCAAGGGAACCTGAAGGTGGCGGATTACGCTAGACGGTTTTCTTTCCTTCTCGACTATGTTCCCAATGTTGCTGGTCGAGATAGTACGAAGCGGAACAGACTTCTGGAAGGTTTGAGAGAGGACCTTTACTCTCTGGTAATAGCAGACTCCCCTTCTACCTATGCGGATGCTGTGGGCCTAGCGATAGAGATTGAGGAGAGCCTATTGAATAGTCAATCTCGGGTTCGACCGACTGTTGGACAGAGTGTTTTCCCTGTGCCTTCTAAGACAACTTCTTCCCAACCTTATTTCGCACCACAGTCTTCAAACCGTCAGAGGTTTAGACCGAGAGGGAAGCAATTAAAGAGAACCAGTTCGAGTTCATCTGGTTCGAGCAGTTCTAGTGGAGCGAGCTCGAGGTCAGGGTTTTGTGGTCAGTGTGGAGGCAGGCATAAGACCTCTCAGTGTACTGCGGGGCACTTGCAATGCATGTGGACATATTGGAAATTTTGCGAGGGTATGTCCTTCTGCAAGTGGACAGTGTCCTAACTTGTCACAACGGGGTCCTTCTGGAGGTTCTTCGTGGATGCCACATCCCCCTGCTCAGCCCCAGCAATCTATTGCAATGCATGTGGACATATTGGAAATTTTGCGAGGGTATGTCCTTCTGCAAGTGGACAGTGTCCTAACTTGTCACAACGGGGTCCTTCTGGAGGTTCTTCGTGGATGCCACATCCCCCTGCTCAGCCCCAGCAATCTAGTTTTCAGTAGTCAGAAGTGTCAAGGTTCAGAGGGCCTTCTCCATCTCAGCACTTGGGACTTCAGCGGGATCATGTGAATGCGATGTTGTGTGAGCAAGATGACGGTTTGCCAGAGGAGTAATCACAGGTACTTGCTTTTTTTTTGTGTTCTTAAGTGAGTTTTGGTAAATATCACATCCGTGTGTTTCTGCGCTGTGTGCTTGTGTGTGGGTTGATTCGATACCCAATTTTTTTTGTGTGGTGTAGTGTCTGTTAATACTCCTGCTGGCGTGAGTTGGGTTGTCCTGTGTGATAGTGCTGGAGTGTTTGGTTGGATTGAGGAGAAGGTGTGGATGACATCCCTGAAGTGTAATAGGCCTCAGCGTTTCTCCGGACGAGGTTCCTTGATGTGGTGCAGACCGAGATATCCTCTTCCGCTTTGAGACACACTGGACGTTGTGAGCTGAGTATCAGCATGGAGATCTTGCTGATTTTTTTGCCTGTTCCAGTCCAAGTTGACTTTGTAGTTTGGTAAGCTAAGCTGTGTTGGAGTCAGCTTAGAGCAGGCTTGAATACTATTTCCTGGTGAGATAAGTGTCTCTTGAGGAAGATGACGAGATAGTACGTCAACCTAGTGACGAGATTGCATGGTGTGCTAGTGTTGACAAGAGACCAGCAGGAAGTCTTGGAGCATTTCCTGAGGTTGGAAGAACTTGCAGGCAGATTTGGAGTCTCGATTGGCTTGGATAGGAGCTTACCTCCCCAACCAGATGGCCAATCTGAGCAGATTATGCAGATTTTGGAAAGCATGCTGCGAGTTGTAGCGAATATTTTTGCTGGTGGTTGACATAAATTATTTGATTTGGTAGAGTTTTGCAGACTGTTTTAGCTCCCAGTGATGTTCGGGGTGACATCATTCAAGGTTTTTCAAGGAAGGAAGTGCATATTTGCGTTACCAACTGGAAGAGTTGAGGAAAATCTACGGTCTTCGCCGGATTCTGTGCAGCAGTTGAAGGACCAAGAGGATTTGATTTGATCCAAAACAAAGGTTGAGTGAGATAGCCAAGCCAGTTTGTGTCTATAAGGTATGGATCTTTGGAGTTTCGCCGTACAGGCCCTGTGCTTTTGGCGAGTTTCTCCTTCCAGCTGGTTTCGAGCTTGAGAGTGTAGGGTAATTTAGCTCTGAAACTCATCAGTAAGTGAGAGTGTGTTCGAACAGATTGGATCTGTGGCATGCTGTTGCGGATACCAGTTGTGTGGTTGTTGGTTACATGATGAAGATCATGCATTCCAGCCAAGGATACGCGAGCCAAATCCTCCTTTTGTATTGAGGGACTGATGAAGTGAGTTGGACTAGACCCTAAGATTCTATGATTGTCCAATGAGATCTCTGGACAAGAAGGAGAAGATTATACCTTGGATTTTTGGTGCAGAGGAGTAATCCATGTTTTGAAGGGTTTCCTGAGCAGTAGCAGCCTAGAGGTGGGAAGTGTAGCCTCACATTGTTGTAAGTGCTGAGTTCTCCCAGGTGTGTTGATGGTTTTTGTTGGATTCCAGTTTCTGCTTTGTCCTGTTCTAATTTTGAAAGACTGTTTCTTTGATTTCGAGGATGAAATCTCTTAAGGTGGGGAGAGTTGTGAGGACCGTAATTATCCAAGATAATTAACTTTCTAATCCACTTGGATTAGTGGCTAACTAATCGGTACAGATCAGTTGAGGGAGCATCTGTTAAGAGGGAACATCTCGGACACGAGCTGGTTCTCGGGTTGGTGCTAAGCTGATAGAAGAAGCTGTTTTGGATTTAAGTTAAGATCAGCACCGGTGTAAGTTCTAATGTTTCATGCTGATCTCAGAGATGCAAGCTGGTACTAGTGCTGAGCTGGTAGAGGAAACTGCTTCGGGTACAGTTAGACCAGCACGGATGCGAGCTGGTTGAGAGTTCTGTACAAATGGTGGGAAGAGAAAGCTCTTTTGTGTTGCTGAGGAGTTATACCAACTCGGAGTGCACTGGTATATTAGCATGAGAGTTCGAGCTTGGAGGCTTACTGATTGATTACGCAAACAGGACCAGCTCAGATGCTAGCTGATTGGTATGCACTGTGCTAGGTTACCCCGTGTCGGGCATGTGAGCTGATCTACTACTGCTTTGTGTGGCGTAAGCTGTTGTGATGATCACTTCAGATGAGATTTAGAGTTAAGCTGAACTAGTTCATTGGCGTAGAGCAAGCTGTCCAGTTGTAATATGTTGTGGAAGTAGCAATGTTGCAGTGACCAGCTTGGACATTTCTGCTGAAGGAGATCAAGTTTTAGGAGTTGGATTACAACTGCGTTGAAGAACTGGTCCTGATCTGGACAAAACCAGCTAGTCACTAAACTGGTTGGCCGCGAGCAGGCCTAGGGAAAAACCAGCTTAGAGATGAGAAATTGGATATCACGGTGTAGTGTATTGGATGCTTTGAGTTGGACCCAGCTTAGACATATTCTGAGTGCCCTGAGCTGGAGGATTCAATCCCGAGGGTTATGCTGTGTTGTATAGTGATACCAGCTTGGGCGCCAGCTGGTAGTAATGTTGTAGTGATCCGGTTCGGTTCACGGTTCAGTTAGACCGGTACGATTTATAGTTTCCAGCATAGACCTCGAGCTGGTCGGTGGCACTGTAGACCAGATCGTGGGACGGGTATAAATAGTTGACTTTGACTGTGCACGTCATATTATTTCCCAACACATCAAATATTTCTCTTCCGTGAACATACCCTCTGCTAGTGAAACCCTTATTGTTAACCGAACCTTATCTTCTCCAATTTTCGACTGTAGACCACGCAGCTTGGAGCAACGGTGGTATCGTTGGGTTCCCCTTTCCAAGACCGACCTTTCTATACCACTTTTGTTGGCTTTTGTTGGCTGGAAGAGTGAGCGCGAATAAGTACAGTGTTCTGTCTGTTCGTGTGTCTGGCCAGTTGGTTTATCAGTTCAGGTAGTGCTTTCGAGTAAGTGTTAGTTTCTACCCTACGCGTCGTTTAGAACCAGTTATTGTGTTGAGGGTTTAGAGAACTGGGTTTAGCTGGTAGCTCCCTCTTCAGGTTTTCTGTGGTAGCGGTCCATGAGCTGATTGTTGTTTGGGATTACCAGGTTGCGGATCTATATTGTTCGGGATCTCTGTTGTGGTAATATTAGCTCAGAAGTTAAGCTACGAATCTGAACTTGTATTTATAGCTTTGAGTTAATCATGTGAACATGTTGTGGCTATGCGGACTATGCTTGTATCATTGTTATGCGTGTGCGGCGTTGTGATAATCTGCTGAACCATGCTAGGATTGTTGTTATCTGAGCTATATACTGGTTAAGCTGCAGTAGCTATTCTGTGAGTAGGCTGTGTAGCCGTGCCATTGGATTTTGTGTATGATTTCGTGCATGTGGCTGTGAGCTGAGTGCTAAGCCTCTTATCGCATGATTGCGCCTGAGCTGTGCCGTTATGTTCCTGCATGCGTGTTGTTTCTGCATTTGTTCTGTTTATGCTGTTCAGCAATAGGTTATATGTTGTATCTGTTCTGTTAGCATTGCATCCACACATGTCATGTTGGCCTCCTCCCTTGTTATCTGCTGCTAGCAGTCCCTGTTGTTGAGCGAATATTCATTGCTAGTTGATTCGTGTTGTGAGTATTTCCTTCATTACTCTATGCTGGCCTCGTGGTTGATTTGTATGTACCAGGAAGCTTGTGGTTTGGTTTATTGAGATCGATCGGCTATCTACCGTGCTTCTCTACTTGAGGACCATCGGCTAGCTACCGTGCTCCTCTCCTCACTGTTGTTCTGGTTGTTGCCGCTATGAGACGAGTGGATAGCTACCACGCTCTCATGAGCTTATGGCACCAGCGGGTTGATATGTTATATCTTTGCTTCTGGTACTGTGGATTGGGTAGCTCCCATGCCCTCGCATACTCCGTGGCCACTACAGCGTTGATTCCAGCAGAGTTGTTGTATCATGAGCTCCGTTATTTATTTCCGTTTGTGTCTCCAGCTGTTGAGTGTTTCGGTGAGCTTGGTATTCTCCAGCGTTGAGTTGTACCTCGAGCCTGATGTATTTCCTTGGCACCTTTTTCTCATGCATTGCACGCTTTATGTTCATTATTTATTTGTTAGTTGTTGATTTGCTCCTCGTACTGAGGTTTGACCTCGTTTGTTTTCCCTTGGGGCTGCTTTGGCCGTATGTTGGCCATTGCAGGCCTTTTTCAGGTAGTCAGCTGGTCCGTGAGGTGTGATAGCTGGTGCTTCCCCAGGTGTGAGTTCCCAGTTATGTATATATATATATATATATGCTATTTCGAGTCATTGGCAGGGGATGCTTTGTGTAGTTGTTGATGTATTGACTTGATTGTCTTGGGATGCATGTATATATTTGTTGAAGCTGGCGTTTTATGTTGTCGCTTTTGATTCTAAATCGTATTTTTAGTATACGCCAACGTTGAATGACGCATTTAAAGTCAGGCCAAAAGAAAAAATTTTAGCCACTTTTTAAGCTTCCATGTTTTGCATGTTGCATCTGTGTTTATAAGCACCAGACCTGACATTAGTAGAGCTTCTGTGCCATAACTCATACAAAAAATATGAACTAAGAACAGGGTTTTTTACAACAACAGTATTTGAAAAAACGTTTATGTTAAAGATTACTTCCTTGAATAACGGTAAATACTTTAGATGTTCAATTATGTTCAAGCATGTTCAGTTTATGCTTTACCAGTGTACAATTTTATCAACTTACGAGCTATTCAGTTAACAGTTTATCAGTTAAAGTTATGCCTATACTGTCTTCCTTTGTTATTTCCAGATTTTCTTGCTGAGCATCTAGGCTCACTAGTTTTCCTATGTGCAGGTGATCAGGTTTAGAGGTTGCTGGTTGGTGCTAGCTGGGTCAGATCGAGGGTGTTGATCGTGGAACCTGCGATTACATTTGGTTTAACTTATATTTGAGTTCGAAATTGTGCCAGTTGTGTCACATATAGTTCTCTATAAACTGAAAGAAATTATTTTGCAAGTTTTTTATCCAGTTTTCGTATATTTTATAAGCCCTAAGCTGTTTTCCTTCCAGTTGTGATATAAATTTATATATGTTTGCAATTTAGCCCAATTTATTTGGTTAGTTTGTCTTTAAACGAGATAAAATTTGAACCTATTCAATTCGTACCATTCAGTTCATAAAAATTGGTAATCGAAAATGTGGTCTTTACAATATCCATGCATTTAAGCGAGCGGTGACTCCCCGATAATAAAACATCGAATCCTACATACATCATAACCTATCACAATCCCGCCACCTGATGACCCTCATGGAGTCGATATATGAGTCAAAGTGAGGCACTAGCTTATAGAGTCCTTACCAATTTAGAATCCTCTACATGTTTAGAATATCTGCATGCTCAGAACATCTTCATGTTCCTTAACACTAAAACGTGCAATGAGTTACTAGCCTCAAACTCAAGCGACCTTTATCCTTGTTGTAGGTAGCCCAATTGACTAGGAACTCATTTATAATGTACAATGACTAATAGATATATTTCATGATAAACACCATAGCCACTATCACATCTTACATATACTACAATATATTCAAGGTGTTTATCCAAAAAGTTTGTAATAATAAAAAATATAAATAATACAATTAAATTAAATATAAATTATATACATGAATAAAGATTATTTTACATCAAGAGTCAACAAAGCCCATAGTTTCCTAGCCGGGCACCTACTCTAATAGGACATGGTTGGGCTTTCTAACCAGACTCTGGTTGGGTCTGTCAGGCCACGTGCGCTAACACAACAATTAATCACAATTATGCGGAAGCATCATAAAAATATGGGCTAAAAATTTTCAATAAGTTTGGGCCTGAACCATAAAACATTCATTCAAAATATTCATACTCAAAATAGAGTTTAACTCAAAACTCAAACAACAATACACGATCCCCAACATACATAAAGGCACAGGACATCCCCTGGCTCAATATAAATATCAATACAACTGGGACTCAAATCAGAAAGGGGATCGACCAGCTGAAGCTCCACTCTGCCCAGCTTGGTTACCTGCGGCTCCTGCAATGGGCAACATAGACCCAAGACACAAAAGCAGGAAAGGAAAATACGAGGTCAAACCTCAGTACGAAGAGCACAATAAAAGCATCAATCATATCAGGCAATGCAATATATCTATCGTGCAATGCATGTAAGAATATCAATACAACTGGGACTCAAATCAGAAAGGGGATCGACCAGCTGAAGCTCCACTCTGCCCAGCTTGGTTACCTGCGGCTCCTGCAATGGGCAACATAGACCCAAGACACAAAAGCAGGAAAGGAAAATACGAGGTCAAACCTCAGTACGAAGAGCACAATAAAAGCATCAATCATATCAGGCAATGCAATATATCTATCGTGCAATGCATGTAAGGGCTACCAAGAATCATCGGTAGGAAAACATAATAGCACAACGACTCAGCTATGCAGATCTCATCAATAAACATCATCTTGTGATCTTCAGGTACGACGACTCAATCGACCATCACAAGGCAGTATGGTATTCAGGCGCAACGACTTAGCTGGCCACCGCATCAAAACAGCGTTGGACCTTTCAGGCACGACGACTCAGCCGGCCGATCACAACGTGCAAAGAGGGAATTCAGCTTTCAAAGAAAATCAGGCTCAATATGTATGCGTGAATGCACAGCAGACTCATGCTTAACCAATGCATAACATCACACGCACAAACAGATATGAGCACATAAGCAGCAGTCAATGCAAAACACAACAACTAATACACGACAGAAATATTCTCAAAGCTGATATCGAAACTGCTTAATATAGCTCAATTCGTACCTCAAATCTCAACAGATCTTACAACAAGAAGGGTGCAGCAACCAACTCAAGTCTACTGCCCAAGCAGCTCCATGGCAACTCAGCAGAAACCACTACAATCTCGAATCTGTTAAGATATCTAATTATCAACTCAAATCTGAACTCAAACAGCTTAATTCTAAAGCCCAGTAACTTAACTCAGTTACCTAAATCCAATAGAGCACTACTCAGCTCTCATACGAAGCTTAAATTGGTAAAGAATCACTTACCCAAAGATGTTAAAGAACAGAAGAACTACTGGTCCACAGTCGTGAAGACACACAAACATTGTAACTACTTTGTGCTCCTCAAATCCGGCGACTCCAGTCTCCAAACTGGTATCAATCGAAAGCCCTAGAGAAGACGAGCTCAGCGCTACCAATCTTACTTCAAACGGCGGCGAAGAACGACGGCAATCGACGGAAATAGGGTATCAATCGAAAGCCCTAGAGAAGACGAGCTCAGCGCTACCAATCTTACTTCAAACGGCGGCGAAGAACGACGGCAATCGACGGAAATAGGGTTCGGGTGAACAGTAGAAATCAAGGATTATCGGGGAAAAGATAGGAAATACTTGGTTTGAAATACTCTAAGTGTCGATCAGCACTTACATTTAAATCCCCAGTCAAAGATGCAACAGAAGTCATCACAGACTAATTCAGATCTCTCCCCAACTCAGATCTTGGTACTAAAGAGCTTTGATTTAAGGCAGAAGTCTCTCAGATCTGGTTCTCTAAACAATACCAAAACGACGTCGCTCTTACTTATCAAAACGACGTTGCATCGGAGTCAAACTCTCACAGCAGATCTCGCTAACGCTCTTCAGATCTTGGTCACATCTGTATTCATCAAACAACATGTTGACCAGCGTTGACATCTGATCACGCCACTAAACAGATCTCACTCACTAGCGCCAAGTCTGAATAGGAAATACGATGTCGCATTCTCTCTAGCAACACCAGATCTGGATAGCACCCAAAACGACAGTGTTTTGCTCCCTGCTTGCGACAACTCACGCAAACACACCAGGGCACATCTGAACATCCAGATCTCTCTCAAATCTGAAATTCTGAAAATCACCAAATCCTCAAATCTGGAAACCCGATACTCAGAAACTCAATTAGCTAATTCCAAACCAAATCTAATTAGCCAATAAATCATACTTAGCAAATTCTAGTCCTCACGGGGTCATTACCCGAGGTGGTTTGCCAATGAAAAAGGAGTTTTGTTTGGTTGACTCTTATTTGAATAAATCTCAAATAATCTTTTATTGGTCTAAGAGAAGAAGTAACAAAACATAAAGGAATAAAACTAACCCTAAAAAGAATACTTTCTTAGGTGGAAGATATTCCAGGGTCGTCGGCCCTATCTCCAATCTCCAATCTTAAACTTGCGATGACGAGTTGTTTTGCCATCCTCGTTTGGTAAACCATAAGCCTCATAGATTCCTGATCTCTCCTTTCTTCTACATGATCCAATTGAGTGCTTGCAGTGCATCGTTATCCTCAGTGTACTCAGCCATGCTTATGCTTTCTTGTCTGATTTCTGTGGGAAGGATGGTGTTGGTACTGTACACCATGTTTTATGGTGTCTCTCGTGTTGCTCGGGTAGTTGTCTGATATGCCTACAACATTCTTGCCAATTTTTTGACTCACTTGCTCCGAGCTGTCTCAAGCTAGGCCTCTACTTTTAGAATATGCTACCGAGGTGAAGATTTGATTGATCTTAATCTCTTGACACAATTCCCAAACCTTAGCTCCATAGAATTACATCCCATTGTCTGAGATAATTCTTCGGGGTATTCGAAAATTGAAAACTCTGTCTTCCACAAGAATTATTTCACTTTCAGTTCAGAGATTTTTGCAAGGACTTGGCATCAACACACTTTAAGAAATAGTCCACAACAGCTAGTAGAAACTTTCTCTGACCCCCAGTACATCCCCCATTGATCAAAGGGCATGAGGAGATTACTGTTTGAAGGAGCTCAAATAGTTCCCATTGTAGGTTGGCATGTTATGAAAGCTGTAACAGGCCCTAATGATTTCGAGGCGTCTGTTTGCACGAATGACCAAAAGAAACCAGCAAATAAGACTTTCCTCACCAATGGGATGCTCCCGAGGCGATTTACACAACATCATTCATTGTTATCTCTTAGAACGTAATTAGCCTCCTCAGTACCTAAGCATATGAAGAGTGGACATGAGAATTACCTCTTATACAATTTATCAGGGAGGAGCACAAACCAAAGTGCCCTTCGCTTTACCTCGTGAGCTTGTTGAGGTTCCCAGGGTATCACTTGGTGTCGAAGGTATTCATAGATTCGTAGCTCCAACCTTCTTCAGGTATCTTTCCTGAGACCTGCTCCGCCTGATAAATCTAGGAGACCAATTCTTTCCCATGTCTCCTTGCCCGAGGTCGGAGTGAGAGAAGTGGCCATCTTTTCAAGCCTATCTGCCTTCTTGTTGTGGCTTCGATGTATTTTATCAAGAATGAGATTAGAAATGCTTTCTATCATCTTGCTGAGGGCTTTGGCACATTTGACCATCTTCTCATTCTTTACCTCAAATTCTGGACAATCAGTTGAGAGTCTGAGAGAAGGAGGACACAAGATATCCCCATGATTTTGGCACCTTTGAGCCCAACAAGTGGTGCTTCATATTCAGCTTCATTGTTAGAAGTTTTGAAGTAGTCTGAATACCATGATTGTTTCTTCTTCCCAAAGAGCAACCATCACTACCCAACCCCACTGCTAGTTAAGCATGAGGACCCGTCCACGAAGATCTTCCACTGTTTCTCTTTCTCGAGGTGTATTGTCTCAACAAAGAACTCCACCAGATCTTGGGATTTTATGGTTGCTTAGGGTTTGAACAAAATGTCATATTCACTAAGATCGGTAACCCACTTTATCTGAAACGTCCCGAGCTGATCGCTTTTAAGATAAGTACGAAATAAAGTTTTTTTAAAAGCAGATCAGAAAATTTCACCTAGGCCCGATACTAACAAAGTGAGTAAACTTATGTCGAAATTTCCATTGTTATCTTATAACAGAATAGATCGGGAAAAGGAACCAGTTCGGGAATCATGCCCTTAACATAAAAGAACTAAAATGCTTACATTTAAAAAAAATTCGACGAAAAATTTCTCAATAAAACTTTGAAATAATTAATCTTTGCGATTTGGTCTGGTCCATTGTGGAAACGAAGGTCGTATGCTAAGCGCAGCCTCTCACTGTCTCAGTTCGCACCAGCCAGCCACCCCTAAACCTCTTCACCTGCATCCTTGAAAACTAGATACGGGCATTATGAGTTTCTGGTGATGCGTTTTGGGTTGAAGAATGCTCCGGCTGTCTTCATGGATTTGATGAATCGCGTCTTTAGTGAGTACATTGATCGTTTTGTGATTGTCTTCGTAGACGACATCCAGTGTATTCGAGGAATTTCAGAGAGCATAAGGAACATTTGAGGTTGGTGTTGCAGAAACTGAGTGACTCACAGCTGTACGTGAAGTTCAGCAAGTGTGAATTCTGGCTGGATAAGGTAATCTTTTTGGGTCATGTCATATCTATAGAAGGTATTTCGGTGGATCCTAGTAAGGTCGAAGCAGTTCTTAACTTGGAGCGACCGAAAAATGTATCGGAGATCCGTAGTTTTTTGGATTTGGCTGGCTATTATAGGCGTTTCATTGAGGGATTTTCTTCGATAGCCAAACCGATGACGCAGTTGACCTAGAAGGATGGGAGATTTCTGTGGACGGATGAATGTGAGTCGAGTTTCCAAATGCTTAAGGAGAAGTTGACTACTGCTCCTGTGTTGGCTTTACCTTCAGGTTATGGAGGTTTTGTTGTTTGTTCTGATGCTTCTCTGAATGGTCTGGCCTATGTATTGATGTAGAACGGGCGAGTGATAGCTTATGCGTCTCGACGGTTGAATCCCCATGAGACGAGATACCTCGTTCATGATTTAGAGTTGGCTGTCATTGTTTTTGCTTTGAATATTTGGTGTCATTATCTGTACGGTGAGCATTTTGTGGTTTACAGGACCACAAAAGCTTGACATATATCTTCACTCAGTCAGATCTGAATATGAGGCAACGTCGTTGGATGGAGTTGCTCAAGGATTTTGAATGTGAGATTCAGTATCAGCCTGGGCGGATGAACTTAGTAGCAGATGCTTTGAGTAGGAAAGCCCAGTCTGCGATGTTGACGTCATTGGGTATATCCAAAGTCCATGAGGATTTGGGCACTTCGGGATGGCATTTTCAGCCAGAGGATCAGTACTTTGTGGTTTTTTCTCTTCATGTTGAACCACAGATTGTTGCAGACATTAGAGCAGCGCAGAGAACTGAGCTGTATATTCATGAGTTGAATATTAAAGCCCAGAATGGTCAGCCAGAGGATTTTACCATTTCTTCTGATGGATGATTGAGATTTTGTGGAAGATTGGTTGTTCCGAATCTGATCGATCTAAAGGAAACCATATTGAATGAGGCCCATTGTAGTCGATACAGTGTGCATCCGAGTGAGAATAAGATGTATCATGCCTTGAAGACTCACAACTGGTGGGAAGGTATGAGGAATGACATCTCTGGATTCGTAGCTCGATGTCAGAATTGTCAACAGGTCAAGGCTGATAGAATGAGACCTGGTGGATTGCTACAGAGTTTAGAAGTGCCTCAATGGAATTGGGTGCACATGGCCATGGATTTTGTGACTCAATTACCTCGATCGGGTAGGGGACGCGATGCGATTTGCGTGGTTGTTTATAGCTTTCAAAGTCAGCCCATTACATTCCCTATGATGTGAGGTGTTTTATGAAGAAGATGGCTAGACTGTACATTGACCATGTGGTTAGATTGCATGGAGTGCCGGTTTCGATATTGTCCGATAGAGATCCAAGATTTACTTCCCGAATTTGGAAGAGCTTGCAAGCAGCTATGGGTTCGAGATTGTCTATGAGTACAGCTTATCACCCGTAGAAAGATGGCCAATCCGAAAGGACCATACAAATTTTGGAGGATATGCTACGAGCAACTGTGATGGATTTCAGTGGTAGCTGGCAGGATTCTTTGTCCTTGGTTGAATTTTCTTATAACAATAGCTACCAAGTGACTATCAGGATGGCCCCATTTAAAGCTTTGTATGGTCGGAAGTGTAGATCATCAATTTGTTGGGAAGAAGTTGGTGAGAAACAGCTGTGTACTCCTGAATTTGTGCAGCATATGAAAGATCAGATTGAGTTGATTCAGAGTAGAATGAAAGCTGCACAAGATCGTCAGGCTAGCTATGCTAACAAGAGACGCAAACCTTTGGAATTTTAGGTTGGCGATCGAGTATTTCTGAAAGTTTCTCCTTTCAAGAGCGTGATGAGATTCAGATTTAAGGATAAATTGGCTCCTCGATTCATTGGTCCCTTTGAGATTGTTGAGAGGATTGGATCTTTGGCACAAATTATGATTGCCTGCTGAGTTAGCAGTGATACATGATGTGTTTCATGTGTCAATGTTGAGGAAATATGAGCTGGATCTGTCACATGTGCTGAGAACTGATGAAGTGGAGCTGGATCAGACCCTGAGCTATATTGAATACCAGTGCAAATTCTGGATAGGAAGGAGAAGCAGTTGAAAAATAAGACTATACCGTTGGTGATGTTCCAATGGAGCAAGCATGGTAGAGAGGAAGCTACCTGGGAAGTTGAGGAAAAGATGAGACAAGAGTGTCCTCATCTGTTTGAGCATTCACAGTATTGATCCAGGTAATTTTCTAGCTTGCAGATTGATGTTTTGAGTTTTTTTGTTGCTTCTGGAGAATGATTGTTGTTAAGCATTAACGAATGTTGATTTGTTATATTTCAGTTTTGGTAGTCCTTCGATTTTGAATTGTAGTTGCCTTTTTGGATTTCAAGGACGAAATCTCTTAAGGTGGGGAGGATGTGAGGACTGTAATTAACAGGCTTGATTAGTGGCGTATTACAAACAGATTTGAGGTAATAGCCCGATTTATTTCTCGTAAGATGTTGGAGCAGATTTGATTTGATATGAGGATTAATCCGTAGTCCTTCGATTTTGAATTGTAGTTGCCTTTTTTGGATTTTCAAGGACGAAATCTCTTAAGGTGGGGAGGATGTGAGGACTGTAATTAACAGGCTTGATTAGTGGCGTATTACAAACAGATTTGAGGTAATAGCCCGATTTATTTCTCGTAAGATGTTGGAGCAGATTTGATTTGATATGAGGATTAATCCGAGAAATATGCCTTATGAATTATCGGGTATTTTTTCTAGGAATATTTGTCAAAGATGTTGGTGAAATCAGCTTTGGAGGCAGGCAGATTTGAGTATATGAGCTTTGGATTTGACTTAGAATAGTATCGGGTGTGTATCGTTGAGTAAGGGAGAGCGTAGCGCTGGACTGACTTGGTATATCGTTTATCGCTGGTGTTCAGATTGGAGAATACCCCGTTGAGTGGGTTAGAGGCGCAGGCAGAATCGGTTTGATTTAAGGTTTGAGTAGACCGGTTTTTTATTTTCAGATTTGAGTAAGATCTGGGTGTCCAGATCTATCCCTTGTGTATTTGAGTATGTTGCCTTGAGCGGGAGATGATACGATGTCGTTCTGGATTACCCGGGTATGCGTGGGTCGAGTATAAGCAATACGGTTTCGTTTGGTGTATATCAGATTTTGCGTTAGCATGAGTGATGCAGCGTCATTTAGCGAGCATCAGATTTGATGAGAGCTGGACACTGGTGCGACGTCGTTTGATGAAAGCCAAATCTGGATGTGTGCGAGCGGGTCCATGTGTATGTGTGATCTGTTGTTTTGAGCGGGACTCTTACGCGACGTCGTTTGGTGGTAGCGTGCTAGTATAGCGTAGAGAATTCAGATCTGATTTAGCGCTATGATCTTATGTAGCGCTGAGATCTGAATGCTGATATCAGCTATGACTTAAGTAATTGACTTTAACTGTAGTTTGATGGGGAGATATAAATATAAGTGTTGACCCACTTATAGGAAGGGAGACCCGATATTCTTATCTTCTTCATGTGAACCTTCGAAACCCTTACTGTTCATTCGAACCCTTTTCTCCGTCAGTTGCCGTCGATTTACGTCGCCGTTGGGAGCAATATTGGTGGCGCTGAGCTCGTCTCCTTGAGATATTTCAACTGATACTAGTTTGGAGACTTGGGTCAACGTGTTGAGGTAGCGCGAAGTAGTTGCAGAGTTCGAATATCTTCGCGATTGTTGACCAGTGGTTCCTCTGTTCTTTAGCAGCTTTGAGTAAGTGACTTCTTACTGATTTAAGCTTTGATTTAGAGCTGGATAGTTCTCGGTAGAGTTGTGGTAGCTGTTTTAGGCAACGCAGCTTTAGACTGTAAGCTGAATGAGCTTTTATGTGAGCTGATTATTAGATATCTTGGCAGATTTGAGCTTGTAGGCATCTTCTGTTGAGTTTTGGAAGAGCTAGTAGGGCAGCTGAGTTGAGCCGGCTGTTGGGGCTTTGTTCCACGTGACCTGTTGAGGTATTAGCATCTTAGAGGAGGTACGAATCGAGATAGATTTAGAACCTTTGATATCAGCTTTGGTATATTTCTTTCGTGTTGCATTGCTGTGATTTGTGTGCTGGTATTGACTGCTTGTTTATGATTATGTGCTCTTATATGGCTGTGTGCATGTGAGTTATATGCATTGATATAAGCATGACTCTGCTGTGCATTCACGCATACATATTGATCCTGATCCTCTTGTGAACTGATCTCCTTTCAGCGTTGTGATCGATCGGCTGAGTCGTCGTGCCTGCAAGATCCAACTCTGATATTGATGTGGTGGCCGGCTGAGTCGTCGTGCCTGAATACCACTGAACTGTGATGGTCGGCTGAGTCGTCGTACCTGAATATCACAGGATTTGATTTTGCATAGCTGAGTCGTTGTGCCTTGCCTACTGATGATTCTTGGTAGCCCTTCATGCATTGAAAGTTTGAAATATTGCATGACTGATATTGTTGATGTTGTATTTGTGCTCTTCGTACTGAGGTTTGACCTCGTTTCTTTTCCCTGTTTTTGGGCTGCTTTGGTCTGTGATTGGCCTTTGCAGGTTCTTCAGGTAATCCAGCTGAACCGAGTGGAGCATCGGTTGGTAGATCCCCGTTCTGAGTCCTAGTTATATGTATTATGTATTGAACCAGGTGATGCCCTGTGTTATTTGTATTGGGGATCTGTATTTGTTGCATACTTGGATTTATTGTATGTTGTTGATGTTTTGGATTTTGAGTTAAATCATATTTTGTGTATGCTTGTATTTTTAAGAGATGATTTCTGTTGAGGCCCAAAACAAAATTTTTATCCCTATTTTTAATGCTTCCACATGATTGGGATTTGAGTAATTAATCTGTATTTAGCGCACCGGGCCTGACACTTTGGTATCAGAGCTTAAACTGGGATAAGCTCGATTTCTCTTCCATCACACTCGAGTCTAGGCATAGAGTTTGAGCTTTTGATTTTTATTGACTCTGTGATTTTGATTATCGGCCTCTATGATTTACCTGTTGGTTCTTACCTCTGAGTTTTGGTAGATGCCGCCGAGGATAGGTAGGAGTAGGATTGCTAGACAGGTATATGGGGAGTCGAGATCCCGGGGCAGTGATGAGGATGTTGAGCAGCAGAGTGCACCTTTGCGTCGTCGTGCTAGGCAGACAGAGGTAGAAGATGTGACTAGACAGATTGGCGAGATGGAGATAGTTCTGTTGATGAATCCCCCGACGTTTACTGATGCCGAGGTGGTCTGATGGCTGAAGTCTGGTTAGAGCATATGGAAGAGTTGTTTGATGCGGTGGAGTACTCTCAGGAGAGGAGACTGAAGTTAGCTGTTTTGCAGTTGAGGGTGTTAGAGTAGATGCCCAACTAGCCAACTTGTGGCGTGTGGGTTTATAGACTCTTGTATATGACAATCTTTATATATGATATTCGCATTTATCCATATGGCATTCATTACTTTCATTGTGTGTATGATGATTTAAAATTGCGTTGAGTAAAGACCTAGAATGCACTAAAGTGTATGTTAGATGTGATAGTGGGTATAACGGCTATCATGAAACACATCTAATAGTCACTGTGTATTCTGAACTGTTCCTAGTCGATTGGGCCGTCAAAATGAGGATAAGGCCACCCGAGTTCGAGACTAGTATCTGCGATGCGAAGTACCATGTTTCATTGGTAGGGAACATTGTGATGTTCTGAGCATGCAGATACATAGTGACCTGGTGATCTATCGAACTACCCTCCTTCGGACTTTCCAAGTGGTTACCATTTGTCGAGTGGATAAGTCCGAGGTCTTGGTTGTACTAATTAGTCCTCATGACTCGAAACGTCATTGAGACTCTACATGATAGGCGTCTCACTTTGACCCGTTTGCCGACTCACTTGGGGTCATAAGGCGTCGGGATTGGGTGAGACCCCGATGCATGTAGGAGTCAATGCATCGTTGTCGAGGATTCACCGCTCGCAGACATGCGTGGATATCCTATGCTATCTGAGGGGATAATAGTGTATAAATCTCTGGCCAGAGTACTAGAAGTGTTTTAGGAAAATGTGTTTACCTAGTTACACTCGTGATGTCACTATTCGATCTCCGAGATGTATGCATAGCTATCGGATCTATAGTGACTCTCGATTTACCAATGGTCGTTGATCTGATCGGGATATATGGATTGAAAGGACCGTACTGTACGCTAACCACGACCAACTGGTTCTTGCAGGCACTATCAATGATACCTAGGGGATCATGGGGCGATGTTGCTAGACGTTTTACCATGATCCGTTGGGCAAGTCCGGAATTGTGATTCCGGAGCCACAATGGTTGTGGGCCCACGGCTAAGAAGAGCCGACGTTATTGTAACTACGGTTGGAGCCAGGCACAAGTGCCAGCAAGGTAGTCACCTAAACATCCTATGAATGTCGTGGTTTGTTATGTAATTTTTGTATTGATCGTCTCCCGGCTGTTTAATTTCTGTTCTTCCGCTGCCTCGCCGGGGGGCGGATCCGGATCCCCAACAGTGGTATCAGAGCCAGTGTGTTTCCGATCTGATCATACGATATTGCCATAATTGTATCTAACATTTCGATTTTTCAGAATTGAAAATGAAATTTTTGGAATTGGCCATCGGCCGCCGCCGCGCGCGGCTGCCCCTCCCCACGCGCATATCGCGAGCGCACATGGCTGCGCATGTCGCGTGCGCTGGCCGACGCTAGCGCAAGCTGTTGCGCTTCTCGTCGCTCATGGCCGGCCGCTGCCCATCTCTTGTGCGTGCTGGTTGCGCTAGATCGAAGGCAGCATGACGCGCTGCTGTGCGCCGCCGCTTGGCACGCGATGATGCGCGACATGGCCGGAGGGAGGCTGCTGCTTGTGCGACGCTGGCTGGTCTACTGGTTGCGCGACGTTGGCGATGCTTGGCGCCGCTTGGTCGACGCCTGTTGCACGCTCGTTGCGCGACGGTGCGAGCGCCGGCCGCGCGCTTGTCTCGTCCGCATGCGCCCTTGCGGCGCGCGTAATTTCGTTCGTGGCGGCGCCGCCTGATTTCTTCTTCGGGCCTGTCCCGGGCAGCCCGTGAAGTGTTCGGGCCGGTACACGATGTCGGGCCCGTTTTGATCGATTTTGAAATTTTAAGTTTTTGGGCCTAGAATTGTTTTAAACCCAATATGATACAATTAAAATTAGTAAAATGTGATTTTAATTATGAAATATGATTTTGTAATAAAATATGATTTTGTTGATTAAAATTTGTTTTTATCGGCAAAATGCGATTTTATTATAAAATACGATTTCGTAATTAGAATATGATTTTACGATAAATAATTAGATTTTTTAAATTATGCATGTTAATTAGATTAATTGCATGATTGGGGTGATCGAGAGTCGTGCCCAATGTGTTAGGTGTATGCAATAGGTTTTATATGATTTCGGTTTATTAATATTTGATTATCATATAAAGTGGGCTTGTTTGTGGCCCGTTCCCACACCTTGATAAATGTATCCCTTATTTGTCATAGTAAATTCAAATGTAATATTACTATATTTAGTGGGAGGACATCCGTAGATGGTGGACGATGACGATCAAGATATTGAAGACCGAAGATCTGTAAAACCGGAAAGCTTTGAATAGGATTGCATTGCATATTGCATTACCCCTAGGATTGGACCCAGGTCCGTGGCTGGCAACCACGGACCGCATAGCTCTCGCGATCGATCATCCCAATGTTACTTTATATATGTTGACATATAGATTAATTGAATCCGCATGTTGCATGTTTTAAATTAGATTTAAATATGCATGAGACCAAAATTTTTCAAAAATAAAATCCCTCGTTTTAAATTTGATTTAAAACTTATATCAAGATAAAATGTTTATTCGATAAACAAATGGATATTTAAAATTGTTTAAATTTCCCTACCTTCCATCAACAATGGGTGTACGTCGATGCTACCCGTATACATGGCCCGACTCATATTATTGAGGGGGTCATGTATGCCGGAAAGCTGTCCACGTCATTGACAACTGTTGTGAGTCGGTTGGAACTCCCTTTAACGTTGGCTCATATTATTGGGGACGTTAAGGGGACCGTCCTTCACGACTCAACATTGATGGGTCAATCTTGACACGTGATAGTAAACGGCGTCATATTATTGGGCCCTTACTGGACGTGAGGTGAATACATGGAGGTTGCACCGGTTGCAATCGGAAACTACCTTTTGGGGTTCATGGATGGCTGATATTATTCGGGTCCATGATCGCTTGATTGGGCTCCGTGTACCCACTAAAGAAACCTGTTTTCTCGATTTCATTAGAGGGTGATGAAATCGTTAAAATAGTGGGAGGGTAATTCATAAAACAAAATGACCATGTTTTATGTCTTAGCTTATATCTTATATAGTTAGTGATGTATGTCCGTTTTCCTCTCAGTATTACTGCATATAAAATGGTTTTGATGAAAAACCCGCTCGCTGCTATACTGGATAGCAACAGGTTCACCGGTCTGAACTCCAAACACTGGCTCCGCAACCTCAATCTTGTATTGGCTTCGGAGAAACTCTCTATGCGATAGAGAAAAGTAGCTCCGAAGTTTGCTGCAATCGGAAACTACCTTTTGGGGTTCATGGATGGCTGATATTATTCGGGTCCATGATCGCTTGATTGGGCTCCGTGTACCCACTAAAGAAACCTGTTTTCTCGATTTCATTAGAGGGTGATGAAATCGTTAAAATAGTGGGAGGGTAATTCATAAAACAAAATGACCATGTTTTATGTCTTAGCTTATATCTTATATAGTTAGTGATGTATGTCCGTTTTCCTCTCAGTATTACTGCATATAAAATGGTTTTGATGAAAAACCCGCTCGCTGCTATACTGGATAGCAACAGGTTCACCGGTCTGAACTACCAACACTGGCTCCGCAACCTCAATCTTGTATTGGCTTCGGAGAAACTTCTCTATGCGATAGAGAAAAGTGCTCCGAAGTTTGCCCCTGCCGATATCAGCCCTGAGGAGCTGGTAACGCTTAAACAATGGTGGGACGACGAGGTCAAAGCTCGGTGCTATGTGATGGCATCGATGTCCAATGAAATGCAACAGCGTTTTGAGAAGACAAAGTATGCTGCTGACATACTTCATCATCTCAAAGAGCTGTACGGGGAGAACTCTCGACATGAGAGGTTCACGGCTGTCCAGGAGCTGATGATGAGCCGCATGCGCGATGGGACTTCAGTCCGCGAGCATGGGGTTCGTATGATTGGGCTCGTTGAAAAGCTGTCGGGCCTTGATATCGCGCTTCCACACGAGCTGTCGGTGGATGTACTTCTCCTCTCTCTACCCGCTACATTTGACCCATTTGTTGTCAACTTCAACATGAACAAGCTGGAAGCCACCCTTGAAGAGGTGGTGAACATGTTTGTAGTGTTTGAGGGGACTATAAAGAAGGACAAACCCATCCTCCTTCTGGGTTCTTCTTCCTCTGCGAAGAAGGGGCCCAGACGCAAGAGCAAGAAGCGTTCTGCTCCTGCGAAAGAGGAAAAGTCTGCCAAGAAGCCGAAGGCAAAGGCTTCTAATCCAAACAAGAGCGAGGACGTTTGCCACCAATGCCACAAGGCTGGGCATTGGAGGAGGAACTGCAAGGAGTACCTCGAGCAGTTGCGAACTGCGAAAGGTATATTCTACATTGAAATAAATATGTCTCTAAATTCAACTTCTTGGGTACTTGATACCGGATGTGGATCTCATATCTGCAATGATTTGCAGGTGATGACAAGAAGTCGACGTCTTAGAGAGGGTGAGACCCACTTGAGGCTTGGCAATGGAGCAAGGGTTGCTGCTATAGCTATAGGAGATGTTCATTTATTTCTTTATTCAAATTTTAAGTTGTTGTTACGAGACGTTTTATTTGTTCCTGAATTGATTAAAAACATTATTTCTATTCCTATGCTTGATAGAGATGGATATTCTTGTATGTTTGCTAAATCGATTTGCAATATTTACAAGAATGAATGTTTGATTGGAATTGGGGAACGCGAAAACGATTTATACACCTTAAAATTAAAAGAAGTTCCAACTCGCGATGTCGAAGCACATACAACAACAATTAAACGGAAACACGATAACTTGAACCCAGCACAACTTTGGCACGCTAGGCTGGGTCACATTTCTCTAAGTAGGATGAACAAGTTGGTTAGGAGTGACTTGTTTGATCTGTCAGACATCAACTCCCTACCGACTTGTGAGTCCTGTCTGAAAGGAAAGATGACCAAGCAACCCTTCAAGGGCAAGGGTGAACGTGCCCAAGGCCTATTGGATTTGATCCATACTGATGTGTGCGGCCCATTTAGTATTGGTACTAAATACGGTCACACATACTTCATCACCTTTACCGACGATTACTCTAGGTATGGGTACTTGTACTTGATGAAGTACAAGTCTGAATCCTTTGAAAGGTTCAAAGAATTCAAGGCTGAAGTAGAAAATCAGTTAGGCAAAAGTATTAAGGCACTCCGATCTGATCGAGGTGGTGAATACTTAAGTACTGAGTTTCAAGACTATCTGAAAGAGAATGGGATTCTCTCACAGTGGACCCCTCCGGCCACACCACAGGTCAATGGTGTAGCGGAACATCGTAATCGGACCTTGTTGGACATGGTTCGATCTATGATGAGCTTCACTGAGCTTCCGACCTCGTTTTGGGGCTATGCGCTCGAAACGGCGGTAATGTTGTTGAACAATGTCCACACCAAGGAAGTGGATAAGAGTCCGTATGAGATATGGATGGGCAAACCACCCAAGTACTCATTTATGAGGATTTGGGGATGTCCTGCTTACGTGAAGCAGACAGTGGGAGATAAGCTGGATACGAGATCCATCTTATGCTACTTCATTGGGTATCCAAAGAATTCCATTGGATACTACTTCTACTATCCGAGCGAGACGAAAGTGTTTGTCTCTAGGAATGCCACCTTTATGGAAAGGGAATTTCTACTTGATAGAAAGGGCAGAATAGTAGAACTCGAAGAGATTCGAGATCCAATCAAAGTACCAAGTGAGTCTCCTGCACCTACAGAGCCATTACCAGAAATGGTCGCACCTAGGAGATGCGAAAGGATTCCTAGAGCTTCTGAGAGATATGGTTTTCTTCTTGAAGATGATCAAAGTGATCAAGTTGTTGGATCTGATCCAAGAACTTTCAAGGAGGCAAATTCCGATGCAGATTCTAACTTATGGCTTGAAGCAATGCAGTATGAGTTTGACTCAATGCATGCTAACCAAGTTTGGACTCTTGTTAACCCTCCCGAAGGAATCATTCCTATTGGGTGCAAATGGGTGTACAAGAGGAAACTTGGGCCTGATGGTAAGGTAATGACCTACAAGGCGCGACTGGTCGCGAAAGGTTACACTCAAAGGCAAGGTGCTGACTATGATGAAACCTTCTCGCCAGTCGCAATGTTCAAGTCAATTAGAATTTTGTTAGCCATAGCCGCATGGTACAACTATGAGATATGGCAAATGGATGTGAAAACAGCGTTCCTTAATGGAAACATTAAGGAAGACATCTATATGATGCAGCCTGAGGGTTTCACATCTGTTGGAAGCGAGCATAAGGTATGCAAGCTTCAGAGATCGATCTACGGTCTCAAACAAGCATCACGAAGTTGGAACCTGAGATTCGATGAAACAATTAAGGAATTTGGTTTCATCAAGAATCCCGAGGTGCCATGTGTCTATAAAAAGGTAGTTAAAAGTGCTGTGACGTTCCTCGTACTTTATGTTGATGACATCCTACTCATTGGGATGATGTAGGAATGCTGCAGTCAACTAAAGTATGGTTGTCTAGTAGATTTTCGATGAAGGACATGGGTGAAGCATCCTATATTCTTGGAATACAGATCTATCGGGATAGATCTAAACGGATGCTCGGACTCACCCAAGCTACCTACATCGATACCATAATTAAGAGGTTCTCTATGGAAGAGTCCAAGAGAGCACTCTATCCAAGTCTATGTGTCCAAAGACTAATGAGTAGATAGAGAGTATGGCACGTGTACCATATGCCTCGGCTATAGGTAGCATTATGTATGGCATGATCTCGACTAGACCGGATGTCGCATATGCTCTGAGCATCACGAGCCGCTACCAGGCCAACCCCGGCCAATTGCATTGGAAGGCCGTGAAGGATATTCTTAAGTACTTACGAAGGACTAAGAATATGTTCATGGTCTAAGGGGGTGGTGAACTGAAACTGGAAGGCTACACTAATTCTAGCTTCCAGTGTGATGTGGATGATTCGAAATCAACCTCTGGATTTGTGTTCATGCTCAATGGTGGTGCTGTCTCTTGGAAGAGTTCCAAGCAAGATACCATCGCGGATTCAACCACTGAGGCTGAGTACATTGCAGCATCAGCTGCTGCTAAGGAGGCCGTTTTGATAAGGAATTTCGTCCAAGAGTTGGGCGTCATTCCTAATGGAGTTGGTCCAGTCCCGGTGTACTGCGACAACACGGGTGCCGTTGCGCAAGCAAAGGAGCCTAGGTCTCACCAAAGATCCAAACACATACTGAGGAAATACCACATAATCCGGGATATTGTGGCTAGAGGTGACATAGCAGTTGAGAGAGTCGTCTCTGCGGACAACGTTGCTGATCCACTTACGAAGCCCTTGCCAGGACTTTGTTTGAAAAACATTGCGAAACAATGGGACTGTGTCTGATGAGTAGTTGGCTTTAGGGCAAGTGGGAGATTGTTAGAGTAGATGCCCAACTAGCCAACTTGTGGCATGTGGGTTTATAGACTCTTGTATGAAACAGTCTTTATATATGATATTCGCATTTCTTATATGGCGTTCTTACTTTCATTATGTGTGTAATGATTTACAATTGCGTTGAGTAAAGACCTAGAATGCACTAAAGCGTATGTTAAATGTGATAGTGGGTATGACGACTATCATGAAACACATCTAATAGTCGCTGTGTATTTTGAACATGTTCCTAGTCAATTGGGCCGTCAAAATGAGGATAAGGCCGCCCGAGTTCGAGACTAGTATCTGCGATGCGAAGTACCGTGTTTCATTGGTAGGGAACATTGTGATGTTCTGAGCATGCAGATAGATAGTGACCTGGTGATCTATCGAACTATTGTCGAGAATTCACCCCTCGCAGACATGCGTGGATATCCTATGCTATCTGAGGGGATAATAGTGTATAAATCTCTGGCCAGAGTACTAGAAGTGTTTTTGGTAAATGTGTTTACCTAGTTACACTCGCGATGTCACTATTCGATCTCCAAGATGTATGCATGGCTATCGGATCTATAGCGACTCTCGATTTACCAATGGTCGTTGATTTGATCGGGATATATGGATTGAAAGGACCGTACTGTACGCTAACCACGACCAACTGGTTCTTGCAGGCACTATCAGTGATACCTAGGGGATCATGGGGCGATGTTGCTAGACGCTTTACCATGATCCGTTGGGCAGGTCCGAAATTGTGATTCCGGAGCCACAATGGTTGTGGGCCCACGGCTAGCTGTATACCTGAACCATTGAGGGTCACACAAGTACTAAATTCGAGATTCCCGCACGGATACTCATCTCAATGTGTTGAGCACGAGAAGAGGATTTCGGGAAGTGCGACTTCCTAAAAGTCAACAGGGGTCAAACCGGGGTTTCCCGCTGTTGAGGGGCAAAACGGTCATTTTGCACTGGGGTTCTGAAAAATGGTTTTTCAGATCATAACGTTCAGTTTTGGAAACTGAATCGATCGGTCCGATCTGATCGGCGATCGAAGTTACGATGATGTCTCGGTGGTGGAGATGAACTGAATGTTCATCGTTGGACCCGGGCCCGTTGGGCCGGTCCAAGTCCAACAATTAAGTCTATTTAATTAGACTTAAACCAAGACTTAATTGTCATAACATACAAGAAACCCTAAACCTAGAGACTTGGCCGCCTCCCCTCCTCTCTACAAGCCGCCGCCGCCGCCCGCCTTGCGTCGCCGTCGTCGCCGTCCGTCTTCGCCGGAAAATCGTTTCCGGCCAATTCGACGAGGAGAATCCGTTCGTGCTGATCTCGTCAGTCCTTCTAGTGCAGGCTGATGAAGGAGTCTCGTTTCTGGTCGTGGACCGGATTGGCGATATCTACCGCAATCTACCGAGAAGAGCCGACGTTATTGTAACTACGGTTGGAGCCAGGCACAAGTGCCAGCAAGGTAGTCACCTAAACATCCTATGAATGTCGTGGTTTGTTATGTAATTTTCCGTATTGATCGTCTCCCGGCTGTTTAATTTCTGTTCTTCCACTGCCTCGTCGGGGGGCGGATCCGGATCCCCAACAATTTAAATGTAAATTACTAGATTTAGTGGGAGGACATCCGAAGACGGTGGACGATGACGATCAAGAAATTGAAGACCGAAGATCTGTAAAACCGGAAAGCTTTGTAATAGGATTGCATTGCATATTGCATTACCCCTAGGATTGGACCCAGGTCCGTGGCTGGCAACCACGGACCGCATAGCTCTCGCGATCGATCATCCCAATATTTGTTTATATATGTTGATATATAGATTAATTGAAGATTCGAGATTCTCGCACGGATACTCAGCTCAATATGTTGAGCACGAGAAGAGGATTTTGGAAAGTGCGACTTCCTAAAAGTCAACAGGGGTCAAATCGGGTTTCCCGCTGTTGAGGGGCAAAACGGTCATTTTGCACTGGGGTTCTGAAAAATGGTTTTTCAGATCATATTATTCAGTTTTGGAAACTGAATCGATCGGTCTGATCTGATCGGTGATCGGAGTTACGGTGAAGTCTCAGTGGTGGAGATGAACTGAATGTTCATCCGTTGGACCTGGGCCCGTTGGGCCGGTCCAAGTCCAACACTTAAGTCTATTTAATTAGACTAAGCTTCACTTATGACATACTAGACTAAAATTAACCCTAACCCTAGAAGCAAATAGCCGCCCCTCCTCTCCATATACGCCGCCGCCGCCGCCGTCGCTTCGCCGGAAAATTGTTTCCGGCCAATTCGACGAGGAGAATCCGTTCGTGTAGATCTCGTCAGTCCTTCTAGTGCAGGCTGACGAAGGAGTCTCGTTTCTGGTCGTGGACCGGATTGGCGATTTCTACCGCAATCTACCGAGAAGAGCCGACGTTATTGTAACTACGGTTGAAGCCAGGCACAAGTGCCAGCAAGGTAGTCACCTAAACATCCTATGAATGTCGTAGTTTGTTATTGTATTTTTCGTATTGATCGTCTCCCGGCTGTTAATCGTGTAGATCTCGTCAGTCCTTCTAGTGCAGGCTGACGAAGGAGTCTCGTTTCTGGTCGTGGACCGGATTGGCGATTTCTACCGCAATCTACCGAGAAGAGCCGACGTTATTGTAACTACGGTTGAAGCCAGGCACAAGTGCCAGCAAGGTAGTCACCTAAACATCCTATGAATGTCGTAGTTTGTTATTGTATTTTTCGTATTGATCGTCTCCCGGCTGTTAATTTTCTGTTCTTCCGCTGCCTAGCCGGGGGGAGCGATCCGGATCCCCAACATCCCGACTATATTGTGAAGGGGTAAATAGTTCTTCAACCATAAAGCCTTGTCCCTACCAATGTGAAAGGGCACACTGGTTCGTCAGCTAGCGTCCTCACCCTTCCTATGCTGACCGTCTGTTATCTTTGCCATAAATAACTTTAACTTTGAAATTTAATTCCTTTAAACTTTCTTTCACTGCTATTCTTGATATGAAACAGATCACTTTCAAATGTGGTTTGCTGTTTTAAAACTCTTTTATGTTTGAAAGCTAGTGGGAGTTCATCGGAGTTCAATCGAAGAAGAACACTGAAATCAGCTCGGACTACAGAAACGAATAAAGAGCAGCAGAGCTCTGAGCTGATGAACTATCTCTTGCAATGGGTATAACTATGAATATATTGGAGTTATACTTTATAATCAAAGCTAAAGAAAAGAAGATTAAACTTAGAAGTACTGTATCATTCCAGAATGGACCTAAGCATAATCAGCTCGGAGTATGAACAGAAAAGCTCTAAACTGATAAACTATTTCTTTCAATGGGTGTAACTGCGAACAGATTGAAGTTATACCTTTGAATCAAGGCTAAAGAAATGAATAATTAAGCTTGAAGTTACTGTATCAGTCCAAATTGGACTTAAGCTCAATCAGCTCGGAGTAAAACTGCACGCGAGCGTACTGGTTCAGAATAGAAAATCAGCTCTGGCTATTTGGTCAAATAAAGTCAACTCAGATCGGAAAATTAGATAGTGAGAAGACTGGACAATGAAATCAGATCGCAAGCGAGCTGGACAATGAAATCATATCGCAACTTAAAAATCAGCTCGGGAAAAATAAGCAGATCATGAACTTGCCTCAATAATAACTAACTGATTGGAAGATTTCCTTAGTCTGAAGTAATCGAAAATATCTAAGGAAAATTCCAAGAAACAAGAACACGTAAGCTGCTTGCAAGCTACTGAAATAAAAGCACGTAAGCTGCGTGAAGAACATCGTAAAACATTTTCTAACAAATCTTTTCTGAATAAAAATTTTATCAAACCAATAATTTCTCAAGAAAACATTATAAACTCAACTGTGTTTGAAAAATCCAAAGAAAACGTTTCTCAGAACATTTAAACTCATACAAACATGCAAGTAGAATCAATATATGCTTTCTAAATGCAGCGAGAAACAGAGTTTAATTGCCTCAACTGCTGAACATAGCTAACATAAATCTTTCGATGTTGAATCACTTACAAACATGATCAAAATCACTTTGAAAGAGTTTTGAAACTCTAGTCGGCAGGGAGCTTTTTCCCACAGTAACCACCGCTTTGAAAAATGGAAATTTTTGGAAGAATTTTGATAAATGAGGGTGAAGGGTACTTGTATTTATAGGCAAATTAAAAGCATGAGCTCATTTTGTCTTTAAAAATATTTGCACCGACTGATTTAAAATACCTTGGACCGTGCTTGATAGGGTTCGAATCGGCTAAATCCTGTGAACCGGGTTCCTGTCTAATACGAAATTCAACTTGGACGAAAACTGAATCGGTGAACTGAAGCTGAAGAAGGGTACTGAAAATAGCAATTAAACCCTTCAAAAATTTAGATCTATCATTGTGGATTTATGTATTTCCTGGGCGTTACAATCTATTCCCCTTTAAGAAATTCATGCTCTAAATTTGCTACTTATACAGATCTGGCGCAAGCTGTATTAGCTCGCGGAGATGCCTATCAGCTTAGCGTCTTTGTCTACTCTATTCGCTTTGTTTCTTTCATTTGAGTAGTTAATCGTCACTTGATTGTGCTTCTCTACTCTGATCTTTGAACGTAGACTGGATGATAATCATAGCTAACCTTGTAGCAGACTTCTGCATTACCACCTCCAGTTCCAAGCTCTCAATTTCTTTAAATACATATCTCTGAATTGAAGGTTGAGATAATCCTACTGCTATCTCTTCTTAACGCATCTTCTACTACGTTAACTTTACTGGAGTGATATCTAATGATGCACGCAATGTTCCTACCAATTCTAGATATCTTCTTTGTCTCGTCTTGAGCTCTTGCTGAGTGAAGAAATACTTGAGTTAGTACCTCAAATTCTTTAATGCGAAGGCCACTGCTTCCTGCTCTAGATTGCAAGTAGGATAGCTCTTCTCGTAATCTTCAGTTGTCTAGGAGCGTAGGAAATCATATTTGTATATTGCATACAACAGCACCCAAACCCGTCTTTGATGCACTCATGAAAATAGCGTAAATCCCTCTTCCAGATGGCAGTATTAAAAACAGGTGTTCTATCAACTCTTGCTTATATCTATCAAAACTGGATGGACACTCTAGGGTCTATACATACTTATCATTTTCTTTCTTAATCAAATACTTTAAAGGAACAACTACTTTTGAATTCCTTTAATAAAATGTAGGTAATAACCCGCAACTCATAAGAAATTACGGATCTCTGTAATACTCTTAGGTGCAGGCCACTTCTGAACTGCTTCTACTTTTGATGGGTATACTTTTAAACCGTTCTTAGAAATTATGTGACAACGAAATGCAACCTTACCAAGCCAACGTTCATACTTACTAACCTTAGCAAAAAGTTTTTTAACTCTCAAAATCTGCAATACACGTCTAAGCTGATCTGAATATTCTTCTCTTTGCTTGATATAGATTAGAGTGTCGTCTATAAATAATATTACGATATGATCTCGGAAAGTTTGGAACACTCTAATCATTACATCCTTAAATTTTTAAGGTGCAATTGCTACAAAGGCATCACTAAATTTTCGTAGTACCCAAAAAGCGTACTGGAAGCTGACTTGTAAATGTCTGCTTCTTTAATCTTCTGCTGATGACATCCAGCTCAGAGATCTGTCTTGGAAATATTTCTGTACCTCGTAACTGATCAAGCAGCTCGTCTGTCATAGGGAGAGAATACTTATTCTTGATAGTTAACTTATTCAACTCCCTAAAGTCGATGCGTAAACGCATTCTATCGTCTTTATTCTTGACAAACAGTGTTGGGGCTCCCCAAGATGAAGTACTAGGATGAATGAAACCTTTATATAGTAGGTCTTGAATTGATCCCTTAACTCTTTCATCCGTGCAAGTCTAAACGTTTGCTTAGATAAAGGAGAATCTCCAGGTTCAAAGTTAATTGCAATTTCCAGTTCTCGATCTGGTGGCAGATCAGCTATGTCTTCTGGAAACAAGTCTGGAAAAACTCATTCACTACTTTAACATCTAGCAACTCTGGTTTCTTACCTTCTACTTCTGATAATGCACTAACAAAAATCCTTGATATCCCTTTGTTAGGATCAAGCACTTACCACTAGGCCAAAAGCTATAGATAGTGGTAACGGTGCAACTCTAATCTTTTAAATCGTATAGCAATTCAAGCGCCACGGTTCGATCTCTCTACCTAGCAGAGGCAAATATTGCACATCAACAATCACCCTCCCAATAATTGCACTCCTTGCAATCAATGGGTATAACGCCCAGGAATCCTGATTACGTGAAAATGAGTGCATGACTAGGGAAAAGATTGTTTTTAGAAAATTAAGTGTCATTTTACGTGATTAAGTGTTATTTTATGCTTTATGTTGTGCATGGCAGTTTTTTTAGTAGGATTAAGTTCCGGACGCGTGGACGAGACTGGGGACGACCGAGGTGAAAATTATTTAATTTTTTAAGCCCTCAGATTTTTAGGACCAAAGTTTATTATTTTAAGCAGCAATTTCCAAAAAATATGAATTTTATGTATAATTGTTGAGGGAACCCGTTTTTCACCTATATGGGCTGTTTTAATGGACTTTTCTATATTTAAAAAATGAGAGATTTATTATTACGAAAATTAGGAGATAAAGGTTTGAATTGTGAGTTTTAATCAATATTTTAATTAGTGGGGGTTAATAAAGTAAAAAGCTATTTTATTCCTAATTGATACCTTGGAGGAGTCTTTTGTAACACTACTGATTTTCTTGCAATCCTAATTTCGAAACCCTAGCCTCCTCCCTCCCCTTGGCAAGGATCCATCGATTTCTTTCTCAAAGATTCTTGGAGATTTCAAAGGTTGATCGTCTCATCTCTTGTCCTCCGCTCCAGAAACGCTTAGACTGCGTAGTTATTCAAAAAGGCATATTCTATTCTCCCTTTTTCTCACCATTTAAATCATATTACACTATTTTAAAATAATGATTGTATGATTTTATGTCAATTTATTAGATCTACGTTTTTTTACGATTAATGCATGCATCATGATATTTAACCCGCATTTGGATTGTTTTTGTGAAGCTTTGGTTATGGGCTGTTCATAGGGCTGGGGTTCGGTCCAAGGGTGGTACCAGTAGTTAGTCCATCGATTTAGGGTCACGTGCTCCAAACGGGGAGTGATTTGGTCAATGGAAGAATTTAGTTACGAATTTTATGATCAGCACGTGTCCTGGCTTGTTGTCTGTGTGCGACGGTCGGGTAAGTCACTCTATGTGGTCTGTGTGGTCAAGGTTGATTTCAGGAGATAACTCATTGAGTTAGGGTCATGCATGTCCAAACAGGGAGCGATTTGGTCGAGGAACAAATTAGTTATGAGTTGTATGGCTAGCATGTGTCCTGGTTGCAGTCTGCGCGCGAGCAGTATAATTACGAGCGTCGGATTGGTCACGTCTTGAATCGTTTTTTAGTCTCATTTGTTCCAGTGACTAGTATATTGAGTTTTGGTGACGTCGGTAGAAATAGGGAGTGATTCGGTTAATAATTGGATTTTTAATGATTTTTACCGTTTTAAGAATTGAATTTTTAATGATTTTTACCGTTTTGTCGCTCGAAGTGAGCCTCGTAGGGTCATTTTTGTGAAAATTGATTTTTCGAGTCTTAGGGGCTGCCAAAGTTTCTGTATGACTTTATTTGATGTTTTAAGAATATTTTAAAATTTTTTCCAGCATTTTTAGAATTTATTTGATTTATGAGATTTTTTGTCGATGGGACTTTTATTAGTCAAATTTTAATTTTTGATTTTAAAGTGAAGGATTGAGTATTTTATAAATTTTTAAATTTTTATTTTCAAGTTTAATGGGTCAAGTTATGTTTAGGGTTAAGTTTTGCTTTAAGGTTAAGTCTGGGCTTTGGGCTTAGAATAGTGGGTCATGCACCTGAACCAGTCCTTAACCGAGGAATGAAGGAAAAATGTAGAAGCCCGTGAATATAAATTTAATTATATACGTAGTATTTTACGTATACAAATATAATGTTTAATGAAAGAATTAAATATATATTGATGAGCTAATCCTTTTAAATTGCATATTTTATGAAGACCATGCATCATGAAAGTTTTATGAAATGTTAAAGGCATGTAAGAAAAATAATTTTGAGGGATTGAAGTGATTTGTGGCAAAGTGGACGATGAGCGGATCCGGGATGCCAGGCCCGGTGAACCTCTGTTAATGTTATAATGATAGACGATGAGCGGATCCGGGATACCGGGCTCGGTGAACCTCTGTTAATGTGATAATGAATAAGGTTGGGTGAATCGATCGCCACGTACGTTGGTTTCTTATGATTGATCAATCGTTAATGTAATGGCCCACACTTCATGGATACGACTCATATGTTTTTATGTTATGCTATGTCATGCCTTATTATGTTATGATATACGATGATGTAATGTTACGACTGATTTTGAGCCATGTGATCATTCATGCACTCATGTTTTTAAGGTTATTGTACGATATGCTATGTGCATGCATGTGGTTTTATTATACGTACTTTGTTATTATCAGATAGAGCATGCTGGACCTTTAGGCTCACTAGGTTTAAATGGTGCAGGTGAGTCTGCTGATGATTTTATCCCTACTGGCGGTGAGGACCTTTGAGCTGTTAGAGTAGATGACCGAGTAGCCAACTTGTGGCGTGTGGGTTTATAGACTCTTGTATATGACAATCTTTATATATGATATTCGCATTTTATTTAAGGCATTATTTACTTTCATTGTGTTGTATGATGATTAACAATTGCGTTGAGTAAAGACCTAGAATATATTGTAGTGTATGTTAGATGTGATAGTGGGTATGACGGCTATCATGAAGCACATCTAATAGTCATTGTGTATTCTGAACTAGTTCCTAGTCGATTGGGCCGTCAAAATGAGGATAAGACCGCCCGAGCTTGAGAGTAGTATCTGCGATGCGAAGTACCATGTTTTATTGGTAGGGAACATTGTGATATTCTGAGCATGCAGATAGATAGTGACCTGGTGATCTATCGAACTACCCTCGTTCAGACATTCCAAGTGGTTACCATTTGTCGAGTGGATAAGTCCGAGGTCTTGGTTGTACTGATTAGTCCTCACGACTCGAAACGTCATTGAGACTCTACATGATAGGCGTCTCACTTTGACTCGTTTGCCGACTCACTTGGGGTCATAAGGCGTCGGGATTAGGTGAGACCCCGATGCATGT
>KQ993054.1:141735-153361 GCA_001598015.1 Dorcoceras hygrometricum
ATCGACTCAGTTTCCAAAACTGAATGTTATGATGTGAAAAACATTTTTTCAGATCATCTAACCCTAAATTTCAAAATGACCGTTTTGCCCCTCAACAGCGGGAAACCCCGGTTTGACCCCTGTTGACTTTTAGGAAGTTGTACTTCCCGAAATCCTCTTCTCGTGCTCAACACGTTGAGCTGAGTATCCGTGCGGGAATCTCGAATCCAGTACTTGTGTGACCCTCTATGGTTCAGGGATACAGCTAGCCGTGGGCCCACAACTATTGTGGCTCCTGAATCACAATTCCGGACTTGCCCAACGGATCATGGTAAAGCGTCTAGCAACATCGCCCCATGATCCCCTAGGTATCACTGATAGTGCCTGCAAGAACCAGTCGATCGTGGTTAGCGTACAGTACGGTCCTTTCAATCCATATATCCCGATCAGATCAACGACCATTGGTAAATTGAGAGTCGCTATAGATCCGATAGCTATGCATACATCTTGGAGATCAGAATAGTGACATCGCGAGTGTAACTAGGTAAACACATTTACCTAAAACACTTCTAGTACTCTGGCCAGAGATTTATACACTATTATCCCCTCAGATAGCATAGAATATCCACGCATGTCTGCGAGCGGTGAATCCTGGACAACGATGCATCGACTCCTACATGCATCGGGGTCTCACCCAATCCCGACGCCTGGTGACCCCAAGTGAGTCGGCAAACGGGTCAAAGTGAGACGCCTATCATGTAGAGTCTCAATGACGTTTCGAGTCGTGGGGACTAATCAGTACAACCAAGACCTCGGACTTATCCACTCGACAAATGGTAACCACTTGGAAAGTCCGAAGGAGGGTAGTTCGATAGATCACCAGGTTACTATCTATCTGCATGCTCAGAACATCACAATGTTCCCTACCAATGAAACATGGTACTTCGCATCGCAGATACTAGTATCGAACTCGGGCGGCCTTATCCTCATTTTGACGGCCCAATCGACTAGGAACATGTTCAGAATACACAGCGACTATTAGATGTATTTCATGATAGCCGTCATACCCACTATCACATCTAACATACGCTTTAGTGCATTCTAGGTCTTTACTCAACGCTATTGTAAATCATTACACACATAATGAAAGTAAAGAATGCCATATAAGAAAATGCGAATATCATATATAAAGACTGTTTGTACAAGAGTCTATAAAACCCACACGCCACAAGTTGGCTAGTTGGGCATCTACTCTAACAAAAACGATGTCGTTTGGAGCAATGGATACGACAGCGTTTTGCCTTCGCGCTAAAGAATTCAGCAGATGGTTTTTGATGATAACCAGCCGGTGCTTTAAAGCGATAACAAAACGGTGTCGCTTGAATAAGTTGACACGACAACGTTTTGACTTAACGCTAAAGATCAGTCGTTGCGCTTAAAAAGGAACCAGTTGCTGGTATATCACACATGTTGAAAAGAAACCAGCAGGTAACTACAGTGCATCCAGTCGACTGCACTTGAAGATCAACGTCTGGACAACCAGTCTCAAGCTACAGTGCAGCCAGTCGCAGGAAAACCAGACGCAGAAATGAAACAGATGTTGCGCGAAGTGTTGTGACGAAGTAAAGACAACAACTGAGCGAACAGCTGTTGAACAATTTGTTGGAGCATATTCAGCTGTTGGGATGCAATCAACGCTCAAGATGGAAGAATCAATGGCTGAGATTAAGTCGTGCATAATGCCTTAAATCAAGGGAACAAGATTTGTACTATTCTGGGAAATAGTACAATATACAGAGGAGCATTGCACGCATTTGAAAAGAAGACAAATTGGCCTTGACAAGCGCAGAAAAGATTTGTATTCACTGTCTAACGGCCATATTTGAACAGAGGCTATTTAAGGGAGAAGATTTGAAGGAAGAAGATGATGACTGTGACAATGATTGAGTGTGCAAAAACAGAGGGAAGAAAATTGGAAGTACGAAGCAGTCGACCACCATTCTGAGAGGAGCTTACAACGACGTCGACTGCTGAGTTTTAATCAGCTCGTTTAGGAGCATTTCCCTAGTGTGTGAGATTGTTTTATTCGAGAGTTGTGCTTACACTGTAATTCTCACACACACAGAGATTCATTCACATCCATTGGTGAATGAATCTCAAAACTATTTCACAATCAGTTCCCGTCCAAGAACGACGACGTTAAACTCTGTGTCTGTAGTCTTTGAACAGAGACGTAAAACAAGTTCCTATGTAGTTAGTCACACAGTTCCGGCTGGTGTGCATTTGTGGAGTCTAGGAGTTCTCGCAGCTGCTGGTTGCGGGATTGGGTCTGTACATGTTGTATAGATCAAATCTTCTAGTGGAGCCTTCCGAGGTGGAAGAAGGGGAGACGTAGGACATTGAAGTCCGAACTTCCAGAAACAAATCTTGTGTATTGTATTCTGTTATTCATTCAGCACCTGCATATTTATCTTAGCATCGCATAACAAATTTGAAGGCATACGCAGTTAGCACACTTGCACAGTCGAACAGATTTATGTTGTACATAAATCTGTTTGCATCATTTTAAAATATAAGGATTCAGTTCTGGTGTTTCCGCATGATTTTAATTTCATACCAGATCTGTCTCCGGTGCTCTAGCTTTTAAATGTTCAAGAACCTTGAGCTATTGCAGCTCGTTTATAGCAGCGCAAAAATTTTAATTTGTCACTAGCGCTCGCTTTCGTTATTTTGATCCTATTTTCGGAACAACAATTGGTATCAGAGCAGGTTGTTCTTGAACGAGCACTTATTTTAAAACTCATGTGCTATGTTTTTAAAGTTTTAACTATTTTTGAGAAGCTTATCGTATGAAGGGCAGTTAATTTGTTTTAATATAGAATCGATTTTCTCTTGATGAACTGTCACGGGATGCGCGAGTCTCGTGCGGATGCCAAGATTCTATCTTCGTGGTGCTGTAAGATCATCTGGAGCGAGGTTCGGTGACAGGCACATGGAACGAAATAGAAGAATGAAAATCTGAGCTTTTATCTGTTTACTGGTTCTTCATATATAAGTAACTCAGTAGCTTATGTTATTTTAAACATTGTTTAAAGTGCTCTGATAGTTTTCAATAGCTCTGTTATGCGGATTTCAGCTGATGCTTCAATCTTTGTTTTTAAAATGATTTGAGCTTATGTTATAAAATACAGGGAGAGTGGCGTCGTTGTCTTTGTTAATCTGAGCTATGCATCAGTTCGTGTTTTAAAATCATACAGCTCTTACATTCGGTCCTTCCCCAAATCTGTTTTGATTTCTAAATTTAAAACTCCTGCTGTCATGTTGTTTTTGTTGTGACAGTGTAGGGAGAGTTTTTGTTTTAAATATCGGGAAGACTAGCTTTCGATCTCTTTTTTATTCCCACAAAAAGGGAGAGAATTGTTAGAACATGCATTGATTATTTAAGGTTTTGTGTAAATCAAAAAGGGAGAGATTGATGGATCTGTTTAGACAGATCCTGATTAAGTTTTGAATTACACAAAACCTGTTATTGTGTTTCTAACAATTCTACTTAGTGTACAGATTTTAGGATCGAAGAAGAAGATGAACAGTAGCAGAGTCTGTCCAGTCGATGGTTTACAATTTAAAGTTCAGCAGTTGGTTTGGTTTATCATTGTAAAAGGCAGCTGGATTAGCAATGGAGACGTCCAAAGTTGAGTCAGCTGTTCGTAATCAGGCGGAGGCCAAGTTGAACCAGCTGGAGCATAGTGAACCAGTTGGAACGATAAGAACCAGCTGCAAGCGCTAGAAGAGGAAGGTGGACCAGCTGGAACATCAAAAGGGAACCAGCTGGAACATCTAAGTGGACCATCGATGATGATGTAATCGATGACGTCATCATGATCAGCAGATGAAGAAATATCAGTTGGTGCGAGAAGATCAGCTGGAGCGCTAAGCGATGATGACATCAGCAGTGACATCACAATCAGCAGGAAGCTACAGTATAACCAGTAGTTGGTTTGTATCCAGACGCAAGAGATAAAGCGACGTCGTACAGGAAGAAGTATCCAGTCGCAAGCTACTGTTCACCAGCAGATGATAGTTGAAGTTAGCAATAGCAAAACGATGTCGTTTGGAGTAATGGATACGACAGCGTTTTGCCTTCGCGCTAAAGAATTCAGCAGATGGTTTTTGATGATAACCAGCAGGTGCTTTAAAGCGATAACAAAACGGTGTCGCTTGAATAAGTTGACACGACAACGTTTGACTTAACGCTCAAGATCAGTCGTTGCGCTTAAAAAGGAACCAGTTGCTGGTATATCACACATGTTGAAAAGAAACCAGCAGGTAACTACAGTGCATCCAGTCGACAGCACTTCAAGATCAACGTCTGGACAACCAGTCGCAAGCTACAGTGCATCCAGTCGCAGGAAAACCAGACGCAGAAATAAAACAGATGTTGCGCAAAGTGTTGTGACGAAGTAAAGACAACAACTGAGCGAACAGCTGTTGAACAATTTGTTGGAGCATATTCAGCTGTTGGGATGCAATCAACGCTCAAGATGGAAGAATCAATGGCTGAGATTAAGTCGTGCATAATGCCTTAAATCAAGGGAACAAGATTTGTACTATTCTTGGAAATAGTACAATATACAGAGGAGCATTGCACGCATTTGGAAAGAAGACAAATTGTCCTTGACAAGCGCAGAAAAGATTTGTATTCACTGTCTAACGGCCATATTTGAACAGAGGCTATTTAAGGGAGAAGATTTGAAGGAAGAAGATGATGACTGTGACGATGATTGAGTGTGCAAAAACAGAGGGAAGAAAATTGGAAGTACGAAGCAGTCGACCACCATTCTGAGAGGAGCTTACAACGACGTCGACTGCTGAGTTTTAATCAGCTCGTTTAGGAGCATTTCCCTAGTGTGTGAGATTGTTTTATTCGAGAGTTGTGCTTACACTGTAATTCTCACACACACAGAGATTCATTCACATCTATTGGTGAATGAATCTCAAAACTATTTCATAATCAGTTCCCGTCCAAGCACGACGACGTTAAACTCTGTGTCTGTAGTCTTTGAATAGAGACGTAAAACAAGTTCCTATGTAGTTAGTCACACAGTTGCGGCTGGTGTGCATTTGTGGATTCTAGGAGTTCTCGCAGCTGCTGGTTGCGGGATTGGGTCTGTACATGTTGTATAGATCAAATCTTCTAGTGGAGCCTTCCGAGGTGGAAGAAGGGGAGACGTAGGACATTGAAGTCCGAACTTCCAGAAACAAATTTTGTGTATTGTATTCTGTTATTCATTCAGCACCTGCATATTTATCTTAGCATCGCATAACAAATTTGAAGGCATACACAGTTAGCACACTTGCACAGTCGAACAGATTTATGTTGTACATAAATCTGTTTGCATCGTTTTAAAATATAAAGATTCAGTTCTGGTGTTTCCGCATGATTTTAATTTCATACCAGATCTGTATCCGGTGCTCTAGCTTTTAAATGTTCAAGAACCTTGAGCTATTGCAGCTCGTTTATAGCAGCGCAAAAATTTTAATTTGTCACTAGCGCTCGCTTTCGTTATTTTGATCCTATTTTCGGACCAACAGGGTATTCAGTAGTGAGTACTCAGAAGTGGTAAGATCAGATGTTGGTATTCAGTATTAGCGTGACCAGATGTCAACTCTAGTCAACTCAGCAGTGAGAATGTAGCGAGAGGCAGCTGTTAGCGATAGCGCGCGGGCGTGAGAAGTTGTCGCGTGTTAGTCAACAGCTGAGTTGACCGCTGGTTGTTAGCGCTATTCAGATGTTGCTAGTGAGAGATATGTTTCAGCAGTAGAAGCTATGCTACGTCGTTTTGATTAGTTGGTGCGACGTCGTTTGCTGTATGAGTTAGTAGAGTGTTTAGATATCTGAATTGATTCAGTAGTGAGCGAAAGCTGGAGCCAGCTTTGAGAGGACTTTTGCCTTAGTATAAGCAGAGATCTGAATTGCTTAGAACAGTAGTGATTCTAGGATTTATATACCAAGTGCTGCCCAAAACTTAGCGTATTTTTGAACCCGATATTCCTCATCGTTTTCTCCAGTAAACCCTCGATAGTTACTGTTCATTCGAACCCTTCTCCGATAAATTGCCGTCGATTTCCGCCGTGGTTTGGAGTGAGACTAGTGGCGCTGAGCTCGGCTTGAGTAGCTCTTTTGATTGATACCAGTTAGGTGGCCTGAGTCGACGTTGGAGAGGAACGCGAAGTAGCAGTGTTGATCGAACGTTTTCAAGAAGCTAGACCCGAGAGTTCTTCAGCTCTTTTGATCTTTTGGATTTGAGCTCCAGGGAAGTCCCTGCTGTGTTGAACGTGACCAGCGAGGTAGCAAGTTTGAGCAGTTGAAGCTGCAATTGCCGTCGATTTCCGCCGTGGTTTGGAGTGAGACTAGTGGCGCTGAGCTCGGCTTGAGTAGCTCTTTTGATTGATACCAGTTAGGTGGCCTGAGTCGACGTTGGAGAGGAACGCGAAGTAGCAGTGTTGATCGAACGTTTTCAAGAAGCTAGACCCGAGAGTTCTTCAGCTCTTTTGATCTTTTGGATTTGAGCTCCAGGGAAGTCCCTGCTGTGTTGAACGTGACCAGCGAGGTAGCAAGTTTGAGCAGTTGAAGCTGCCGTGCCTGAGTAAGATTTGTTGAGGTAGAATTTGAGTGCAGAGGTACGAGTTGAGCTTTTGTTAACAGCTTAGACATAGCGTGCTAGTATTTGAGGCATGAAATCGGTGCTATGTGATTTCTGTGTTTACGTGAACAGCTTGATTGAATTGATATGTCCTGTTTACGTATTATATGCATGTTGAAATCAGATTTGAATTTCATGGCATTCATGCATACATATTGAGCCTTTGATCGATTGAGAACCTGAGATAGAGCCACGTTGTGACCGGCAGACAGATGTGTCGTGCCTGAAAGGTACAACTCTATCATCGGATTGGTGACCGACTGATTAGTTGTGTCTGAAAACCACCGAGATGTGATGGCTGACGGGCCTGAAGATAACGGACCGATGATTTCCCCGGTTGATACACTGTGTGGGTATAGAGGCTCGATTGAGATTATTTCCAGCTGATTAGCAGGCCTTGATGACCGATGTTCTTTGACAGCCACATGCATTCATGACTTAGAATACTGCATGTTTATGATTTGCTGTTATATTAGTGCTCATTCGTACTGAGGCTTGACCTCGTATTCTTTTCCTGCTTTTGTGTTGTTTGGGTCTGCGTTGCCCATTTGCAGGATCTTCAGGTAACCAAGCTGGACAGACTGGAACCCCAGCTGGTCGATCCCCATTTCCTTGAAGTCCCAATTATTATTTTATTATGTATTGACCAGGGGATGCCCTGAGGTTATATGTATTCTGGGGGATCGTTGTTGATTTGATTTGAGATTACCTGTTGTTGTATGAGTTTTTATTTAACTCGTATTTTCGAGCATGACTATTTTGAAGATATGATTTGGTTCAGGCCCAACTTTATTTTGAAAAATTTTAGCCCTATTTTATGCTTCCGCGTTTATGTGCTTAATTGTGCTATTAATTATTGTTAATTAGCATGGGGCCTGACATATACATTAGAGAGATTGTCAGGCAGCATGGCATACCAGTCTCTATTGTGTCATATCGGGACACAAGTTTACTTCTGCATTTTTGAGGAGCTTGCACACAGCGTTGGGGACTAAGTTGTTGTTCAATACAGCTTTTCACCCTCAGACCGATGGTCAGTCGGAGAGAGTCATTCAGATTCTGGAGGATTTGTTGAGGGCATGTGTGATCGAATTTCAGGGTATGTGGGATTCTAGATTGCCATTGGTGGAGTCCACGTACAATAACAGCTTTCAGACGTCGATTGGGATGGCTCCCTATGAGGCTCTATATGGGAGAAGGTGTAGGTCTCCCATGCACCGGGACGAGGTTGGCGAGAGAGTGTTGACTGGGCCAGACCTGGTGCAGCAGACAGCAGGCATTGTGACCAGGATACGAGATCGGATGAGGACAGCCCAGAGTCGTCAGAAGAGTTATGCCGATCGTGGACGACGAGATCTGGAGTTGGCTGTAGGGGATCACGTATTCGTGAGGATATCGCCCATGAAGGGCGTGATGCGTTTTGGCCGAAGAGGCAAGCTCAGTCCGAGATTTATTGGACCATTCGAGATATTGGAGAGGGTTGGTACGTTGGCGTATCGGGTAGCACTACCACCCAGTCTGTCAGCCGTGCATAACGCATTTCATATTTCGATGCTGAGGAAGTACGTCCCGAATCCATCGCACATGTTAGACTTTGAGCCGCTTCAGTTAGCACCAGATCTATCTTTTGAGGAGCGACTAGTTCAGATCTTGGCTCGAGAGGAGCGCAGGCTTAGAGCGTGGAGTATTCCGATGTCAAGGTCCGGTGGCAGAATCACTCAGAGGATGAGGCTACCTGGGAGACCGAGGCACATATGCGGACGCGCTATCCAAAACTTTTACGTACGTAACCTAATTTCGGGGACGAAATTCCTATAAGGGGGGAGAGTTGTAACGCCCAGGAATCCTGATTACGTGAGAATGAGTGCATGACTAGGGGGAAATTGTGTTTAGAAAATTAAGTGTCATTTTACGTGATTAAGTGTTATTTTATGCTTCATGTTGTGCATGACATTTTTTTAGTAGGATTGAGTTCGGACGTGTGGACGAGACTGGGGATGACCGAGATGAAAATTATTTAAATTTTTAAGCCCTCAGATTTTTAGGACCAAAATTTATTATTTTAAGCAGCAGCTTCCGAAAAATATGGATTTTATGTATAATTGTTGAGGGGAACCCGTTTTTCACCTATATGGGCTGTTTTAATGGACTTTTATATATTTTAAAAAATGGGAGATTTAGTATTACGAAAATTAGGAGATAAAGGTTTGAATTGTGAGTTTTAATCAATATTTTAATTAGTGGGGGTTAATAAAGTAAAAAGCTCTTTTATTTCCTAATTTAGTAACGCTTAGACTGCATAATTACTTCAAAAAGGAATATTCTATTCTCCATTTTTCTCACCATTTAAATCATATTACACTGTTTTTAAATAAAGATTTCATGATTTTTATGTCAATTTATTATATCTACGTTTATTGTTTACGATTCATGCATGCATCATGATTTTTAACCCGCATTTGGATTGTTTCTTGTGAAGCTTCGGTCATGGGCAGTTCATAGGGCTGGGATTCAGTACAAGGGTAGTACCAATAATTATTCCATCGAGTTAGGGTCACGTGGATTTAAACATGGAGTGATTTGGTCAAGGAATGAATTAGTTACGAATTTTATGATCAGCACGTGTCCTGGCTTGTCGTCTGTACGCGACAGTAGAGTTGTTGCGGTCGAGTAAGTTGCTCTATGCAGTCTGTGTGGTCAAGTTGATTTCAGGAGATAGCTCATTGAGTTAGGGTCACACAGATCCAAACGAGGAGCGATTTGGTCGAGGAACCAATTAGTTATGAGTTTTATGGCTAGCACGTGTCCTGGTTACAGTCTGCGCGCGAGCGTGTCATTACGAGCGTCGGGTTGGTCAAGTATTGAATCTTTTTTAGTCTCGTTTGTTCCAGTTACTAGTAATTTGAGTTATGGTGACGTTGGTAGAAATATGGAGTGATTCAGTTAAGAATTGGATTTTAATGATTTTTACAGTAAGAATTGGATTTTTAATGATTTTTATCGTTTTGATGCTCGAAATGAGCCTCGTCGAGTCATTTTTGTGAAAATTGATATTTCAAGTCTTAGGGGCTTCCAAAGTTCGTGGATGACTTTATTTGATATTTTAAGCATATTTTAAGATGTTTTCCAGCATTTTTAGAATTTATTTGATTTATGAGATTTTTTGTCAATGGGACTTTTATTTAGTCAAATTTTAAAGTTTGATTTTAAAGTGAAAGACTGAATATTTTATAAATTTTTAAAGTTTAATTGGTCAAGTCATGTTTAGGGTTAAGTTTCACTTTTAGGTTAAGTCTAGGCTTTGGGCTTAGAATTAGTGGCCCAGGCACCTGAACCAGTCCTTGACCGAGAAATGAAGGAAAAATGTAGAAGCCCGTGAATGTATATTTAATTATATATGTAGTATTTTACATATACGAATATGAAAATGTTTAATGAAAGAATTAAATATATATTGATGGGTTATTCCTTTTAAATTTCATATTTTATGAAGACCATGCATCATGAAAGTTTTCTGAAATGTTAAAGGCATGTAAGAAAAGAAATAATTTTGAGGGATTGAAGTGATTTGTGGCAAAGTGGACGATGAGCGGATCCGGGATGCCGGACCCGATGAACCTATGTTAATGTTATAATGATAGACGATGAGCGGATCCGGGGTACCGGGCCTGGTGAACCTCTGTTAATGTGATAATGAACAAGGTTGGGTGAATCGACCGCCACGTACGTTGGTTTCTTATGATTGATCAATCGTTCATGTAATGGCCCACACTTCATGGATACAACTCACACGTTTTTATGTTATGATATACGATGATGTAATGTTACGACTGATTTTTGAGCCATGTTTTACGATCATTCATGCACACATGTTTTTAAGGTTATTTTATGATATGCTATGTGCTTGCATGTGGTTTTATTATACGTACTTTGTTATTATCAGATAGAGCATGCTGGGCCTTTAAGCTCACTAGGTTTAAATGATGCAGGTGAACCTGCTGATGATTTTATCCCTACTGGCGGTGAGAACCTCTGAGCTGTTGGGGATCCGGATCCGCCCCCCGGCGAGGCAGCGGAAGAACAAACAAAAGGCCGGGAGACGATCAATACGAAAAATAAGACAATTCAATAATCGTCATTCATAGGGTGTTCAAAATGAATACCTTGCTGGCACTTGTGCCTGGCTCCAACCGGTATACAAGAACCCGGCTCTTCTCGGTAGATTGCGGTAGTTTACGCCAATCCGGTCCACGACCAGATCCGAGACTCCTTCGTCAGGCTGCAGTAGAAGCGCTGACGAATTCTGCACGAACGGATTCTCCTCGTCGAATCGGCCGGAACGAATTCCGGCGACTCGAGGCGGCGGCGGCGGCGGCATGTGTGTGGAGAGGAGGGAGGCGGCTAGCACTAGGTTTTTAGGTTGATGTGTTGTGTATCAAGTGTTAATGAGTCTAAGTCTACTAATCATATTTAAGTAGACTAAGTGTTGGACTTGGCCCGGCCCAACGGGCCCGGGTCCAACAATGAACATTCAGTTCATCTCCACCACCGAGACTTCATCGTAACTCCGATCGTCGATCAGATCGGACCGATCGACTCAGTTTCCGAAATTGAATAATATGATCTGAAAAACCATTTTTCAGAACCCCAGTGCAAAATGACCGTTTTGCCCCTCAACAGCGGGAAACCTCGATTTGACCTCTGATGACTTTTAGGAAGTCGCACTTCCCGAAATCCTCTTCTCGTGCTCAACACATTGAGCTGAGTATCCGTGCGGGAATCTTGAATCTAGTACTTGTGTGACCCTCAATGGTTCAGGGATACAGCTAGCCGTGGGCCCACAACCATTGTGGCTCCGGAATCACAATTCCGGACCTGCCCAACGGATCATGGTAAAGTGTCTAGCAAAATCGCCCCATGATCCCCTAGGTATCACTGATAGT
>KQ993054.1:174114-197183 GCA_001598015.1 Dorcoceras hygrometricum
TGGGTCAGGCCCAGGTCCATATGAACATTCGGTTCGTTTCCATCACCGTGGCTCCATCACAACTCCGATGGACGATCAGATCGGACCGATCAACTCAGTTTCCAAAACTGAATATTATGATGTGAAAACAATTTTTCAGACCACCTAGTCCAAAATTACAGTTTAGCCCCTCAACTTTGGGAAATCGCAATTTGACCCCTGTTGACTTTAGGAAGTCGCACTCCCTAAAATCCTCCTCCTATGCTCAACACATTGAGCTCAGTTTCCATGCGGGAATCATGAATCCAGTACTTGTGTGACCCTCAATGGTTCAGGGATACAGCTAGTCGTGGGCCCACAACCATTGTGACTTCGAAATTAAAATTTCGGACTTGCCCATCGGATCATGGTAAAGCGCCTATCAACATCGCGCCATGATCTCCTAGGTATCACTGATAGTGCCTGCAAGAACCAGTTGGTCATGGTTAGCGTACAGTACGGTCCTTTCAACACATATATCCCGATCAGATCAACGACCATTGGTAAATCGAGAGTCGCTAGAGATCCGATAACCATGCATACATCTTGGAGATCAAATAGTGACTTCGCGAGTATTACTAGGCAAATCCATTTACCTAAAACACATCCAGTACTCTGGCCAGAGATTTATTACACTATTATCTCCTCAGATAGCATAGGATATTCACGCATGAAAGCGAGCGGTGAATCCTCGACAATGAAGCATCGACTCCTACATGCATCGGGACCTCACCCAATCCCGCCACCTAATGACCCCAAGTGAGTCGGTAAACGGATCAAAGTGAGGCGCCTATCATGTAGAGTCTCAATGACGTTTCGAGTAGTGAGGACTAATCAGTACAACCAAGACCTCGGACTTTTCCACTCGACAAATGGTAACCACTTGGAAAGTCCGAACGAGGGTAGTTCGAAAGATCACCAGGTCACTATCCATCTGCATGCTCAGAACATCTCAATGTTCCCTACCAATGAAACATGGTACTTCACATCGCAGATGCTAGTCTCAAGCTCGGGCGGCCTTTTCCTCATTTTGACGGCCCAATCGACTAGGAACAAGTTCAGAATACACAGTGACTATTAGATGTGTTTCATGATAGCCATCATATCCACTATCACATCTAACATACACTATGGTGCATTCTAGGTCTTTATCCAACACAATTGTTAACATTATAATCATAATGAAAATAAAGAATGCCATATAAGAAATGCGTATTTCATAAATAAATATCGTTATACACAAGAGTCTATAAAACCCACACGCCACAAGTTGGCTAGTTGGGCATCTATTCTAACAGTGCACCCATGCATTAGAATGTTTGATTGATGGATAAGATTCCGGACTGTGGTGCGGCTCAACATTATCTCTTCTATGATGCCCTTGGAATCTATGGCCAAAATAGAAGATTATTTGTTGCCATGGGCTGAGACAGATAAATATTCCGAAATGATGGAGAGACAGGAGCTCGGACTTAGGATGCTTTAGCAACAAATGAGTAAAGAAGAAAAGTCGCACTGTGAAAATTTTCATGTAGATGACCATAGCGAACCACGATCTGATGACTATTCGTCTTTTGGAAATAGCGGTCAAACAATCAGGTAACAATTGAGCCACTTCTATGCACAAGCTGGATTTCCAATAGTGTTTTCTAAATACACTTTTAGTGGAGCAGCCCGTGATAAGGTTACTACTGGAGTGACTATGGAGGATCTTCGACAGATGATTGCTCAAGGCCTATTTCCTGGTCAGTTGAGTGATCGGTTCCAAGTGTTTTGGAGGAGGATCAATCTTCAATGGAGACAGTAGATCATCATGCTAAAGACTGTATAGAGGAGCATCTGACTGAAAATGCAGCTATGGAGTATCAGGCTCCAGTTTATATCAGTGAGCATTAGGCTTAGAGTAGTGGAGTGGACCAACCAACTCTCTACAAAAACAGTCAAAGGGAAGAAAGAGGTGAATCCAGCTCAGAAGAATGATTATTGAAATAATTCAAGAAGGCAAGGACAACTCTCTTGAAGCAACTAAGACATCTTTTGAGCAGGAGAAACCAATTCTCATTTGTACATATGTTAGTATAGATTTGGGATTACAGAATAAGGAGGAAGAACGGGTTCCAGCTCATAGTGGAGCAGTTTTTGATACTGTACAAAAGACTCCAGCTGAAAGTCAAGTAGAACATCCAGCTGCAAATTAGCAGAAGTCAACTTTGAAGATAGCACAGTCATAGGTGATATACTTAGTCAATCCTACCCAATCTATAGATGTCCTGGTGTAGCTGCTATAGCAGCTCAGCTACTGCTGAATCTGGAACAGATCGGATTCCTCCATCGAACAAGTTTGAGGATAATAAAGGTTTATCTCTAATCCCAATTATTCCAAATACCTCAGCAGAGCCTACAAATTCCTCCATTCAAGAAGTTCAACACCTAACGCAAGTACTTGAGTCAATGAAGGACGCAATAAGTGGTTTGCAAGTAAGTCAGCTCTCTTCGCAAGCTGGTCTATGAAGTTTTAGAGAATATATGTCTAAGTATATGGATGCTTTATTGCACTCTGTTCGAAGAACTCAGCTCATACTCACACTACGACAAGACCTAAGTCTTGAAATTATGGAAAACAAAGAGAACATGATGGCGAAGTAGCCACTCTCAGTTCACATATTGCTGAGCTAGTGGAATACTTAACAGGAGGTGGATGATGACAAAAGTGAGAAAAAATAGTAAGCTGAAGATGAGATAAAAAGAATTAATTGGCGTCTTGGAGTATCTCTATCCTTCAACTATTTTGCAAAGCTTCATAGGAAAGTAGATTGAAAAACAGATACTGAAGTTTAATATTATACTTTCGATGAAAGTATTGTACAACATAAATCTATGCTCCTGAATTATCATCTTCGTGATATAGATCTTGATTGGAAACTTGGATTAAAGAAGAATTCAAGCAGTTAGTAAGAGCAGCTTTAGTCAGTGAATCATATTTAGACTTAGGATTGAGGATTATACATTCAACTATACAGTGTAATACACTTAAATCTATAAATGATAAATTCATTTAAAGTCTATTGTCCTTAGTTTTTCATGACCAAAGAGTATATATTTGGTGATAACAAAATCATCTCGGAGCTAAGAAGATCAGTTCAGGCCGAACCTAACAACGGTTATTAGTCAGATCAGATCAGAGCTATGCTGATTAAGGACAACTCAGTTTAGAGCAGTATATAAGGGCAGAGCATATCAGTTCAAGCCAACAGATTATAAGAGCCGATGAGATAATACTAGAAGAGCAGATCGGATATCCTAAGATGACATTTCAGGATAAAATAGATCAGCTTATAAATGTTGAGCAGATCAGATTGGAGCTTCGTTTGATAATAAGATCAGAGCTGAATTCGATGTGTTGACTCGAGAGATCTTTTATAGTTGTTAAAGAACTCAGGAAAATAATCAAAATATATCAGAGTTGGTAATGTACGAGAATTGCCTGTTTTGAGCTAAAATAAGGTGCATTTAATGAAGCAGTATGAAGAACAATACAAGAATTAAATGTGCATTTATTACTTGAAAGCAAACGTACGTGGATTCATCGGTTGAGTCTATTTATGACATTTATTATCGTTTGAATCTGGAGACTATAAAATGAGGAAGATTTGAAATGAAGAGCACTGATTGAATCCGGATATTTGAACTCTTGAACGCTCTTGAACTTTCCAAAACTCTCAAGTATCTTAGAAGAGCATTTATCTTTACTTATTTGTTTTTAGATCTTCTGTATCAATTTCAACTTACAGCTGAAACAAATTGTTAGGGTTGCATTCTGTCGTAGTTTTATACAAAGCCTTAGAAACCTTTTTGTAAGAGAACAATGTTAGTGCTATTATCAGAAGAAAAGATTAGGAGTTCAGCTTGGTGTTGTCTGACTGACTGGTTTAAAATATATTGTATCTTATTCAAAGTCTTCTAGTGATATACTTTCAGATCAGAAGAAGAGAAGATGTAGAAGTTTTGTTTCGAACTTTCATAAACAAATTCTAACTCTCAGTTGATTCATTTTAATGCACTCTTGTTTATTCACTGTTCGATTGAGATTCTTCTACATAAATATTTTATTGCTCAAAATGTCAGCTTAAACTGACTTCCGCTGTTAGCTGATAATTCAGCTACTTTGCTAAAACATTTTTAAAAAATGCACAAATTTTTTATTGAGCTTATTCACCTGTCTAATTTGTGTGCTCAGTTCTTATGATCCTACCAGGGATCGTGAAAAGTTTAAAGTAAATTTAAAATTTCAAGAATGAATTTTTTTATTAAAAAGGTCAAAGTTAATGTGAACCTTTCAGTCTCTCGTATATGATATATAATAGCATGAAACTCTGTCATACTATAGAACGATTTGAAGTAGGGTGTCATGACACATAAAATTTGTCAACATTATTTCATATATTTCCTTTAAATCATTTTCTGTTTTTGGTATGTTTGGAAGTATGGATCACTTCTATATATTGTAACAATTAATTAAATTATGAAAACAAGAATTTAATATTAAACTTGATGAAACTTCCTAGAATTAGAAAATCAACCCTACAATAAAAGATAATGCCACATAAGCCCCAACAAATATACCCGAATTAAACTTGTAAACAACACAATGTATTAAACTAAACCGTAGAATCTAACAAACAACATCAATCCATATTAATAGCATGCATGCACGTAAAATATAGAAAATAAAATTTCAAGGTTGTGGCAGAACAGCGGCACCACCACCGGCGCCGCCACCAGCACCACCTCCGAATCCCCCTAAAGCTCCTCCCAGCCCAGCGGAACCACCTCCAAGCCCCCCTGCAGCTCCTCCTAAACCACCAGCTCCGCCGCCAAATCCGCCTCCGGCAGGTAGAGTCCCGACGACACCGCCAAGCCCGCCGAATCCATTGACTCCACCAAGGTTCCCGCCTGCTCCCACACCGCCACCAATACCGCCGTACGGGATCCCGTTATTGCCGACTCCGGAGTAGCCCCCGATGCCGCTGAATCCGACAATGTTCTTCTGGTCGGTGAAGCCACCATCAGTAGGCATAAACCTAGCTGCTATCCGGTGAGAAACAAGGAGGACAAGAAGAAGCATGAAACCCCATTTTGCCATGTTCTTTTTATTTCTTGCAGAGATATATATATTTCCCTATTTTCAGGTCTCTCTACAACTCTTGGCACTTTAGTTTACACCTGAAATCCAGTGAAAGTGCCACTCCTATTTAAAGGCCCCAAAATTTTGTGATACGATAAATTAATAAATAAAAATTTATGAGTCTACAGAAATGTTAATAGTCGAGAACAATGGACAGGTGTGGGAGCAGTGGAGAGAATGATTTTAATTAATTAAGATCTATATTATTAAGCTTTTATTTCGGGGAAGCGCGTAAAAAAAAGTTATAAATGTTTTATATTCGCAAGATCCTCAGTTTATAGCTAGTGAAAATTAATAATTCTGTCATAAAAAGATAATGTTTCATTGGAACCCGAATAATATATATGCAATATGTTTTTGACATAAAATAAAAGTTTTCACATAAATCAATCATATATTAAATAATATTTTTCACAATTTAACGAAAAAAGATCGATATGTTTGTAATGAAAAATAATAGTTTGGTCATAAAACCAATATTTTCATAGGTTAGATACTTTTCACTCAGGATCATATATTGACTTTGTTCAAACATATATAACAAAGAAAACATACCTTTTCTGGTAAAAATAATATTTTGGACATAAAAGTAATATTTTTTATTTGACAAATGGATCGAGATCCTTATCATAAATTTAACTCTTTAGACGATGTCACTAGAGTTTTTGTGATAAAAGCCAGGAGATGTGATGCTTTTTGGCGTGTATGTACACGTTAAACTATAATGCAAATTATGATAATTTTTTGTGGTAAAGTGTGATTGTCTGATATTGTTCCTTATAATCTTTAGGTTTGATTATTTCTTATGTTTCGTTCTCACAAAAATTAAATTAGTTTGGGAACGGATGACGTTTGGTCTGTTTTAAAAACCAAAATAGGTTATATAAGAGTAATTTATTAAAGATATTATATAAAATATATCACCCTAGCCATGATATTGAATTTTATTTTGTTTATTTACAATATATTGCCTTATATCAAATTATACACAAATTTATATAATTACAGTTAGTAAAAAAAGCCGAGCCACTAATTTAATTACTGTCATCTGCCAGCTCACTCAACCAACCTAGTAAATTTTTTTCTGAGATGTATTTGCATGAATTAATAGAATTTAAAGTCTTGAAGTTACTTATCGTAATTCGGGGATGAGAAGGTGCTGCTTTCAATTCAAACAATCAAAATAAAAAATTTTATACAACTACGTTAATGTGAAATTTTAGTCTCAAATGAAACTTAATAAAATTATCTTTTATATATAGGTTTTGACAAAATTCGTTCATCAGCTAATATTCTATCAAGTGATCCAAATTCCTAACTTTTTCTTATAATCTTTTACATATATGTGCTTAAGTTGCACCATTGATTTAAAAATTAAAACATTATCAGGATATTCTTCCGCGACCAGAGTCGTTTAAAAAACGTCATATATATCAAGTTTACGACGACCAATATATACTGATGGCATTCAAGATCATCGATTGAGATAATCGTGTTTTGTGTAAATTTAGATGGGAAAACATTGATTTATATTTTTCATTATTATCACATAATAATAGAGAACTTGGTGTTGAGTTGGTGTAGCTACTAGCTACTAGCTACCAATACCCCATTCATGCAATTCTTGACATGGTTAATGCAGTGTGGGTAACGGGATGTATATATAAATGTCAGTAGGTTGATTCCATAAATATTTTGCATCTTATTTAAGCCAAACTAGTTTAATTTTTGCGACCAAATTAATTGCATTTTTAAAATTTCAACAGCTGTATTAGTTAGCACTTGGCTGTATTTGTATTGTAAACGTATAAGAAAAATTCGAATCTAGTATATTAGGGGCGATATTCTTATCTACAATGTTGGGAAAATTCGATCATAGCATAAGAATAATGAGTGTTGGATCCAACGATTCCAATGCATTTGCATCGTCATGTCCTTGTCTGAATATGTGAACTCATGGTTCCAAATGAATTGGAGCTTTTGAATTCTGCTAAAGGACAACGAATATACTTGATTTAACTAGTACATATTGTCAGACTAGTATTAGTCGACCACTTACTATTACCAACAATAAAAAAGGTAGACCTGATCATAGCACTCTTCTAATTGCCAAATAAAGAAACTATTTTTGAATCCGTACACAAATTTTAAACAATAAAACACAGGTATGGAGATTCTTAAAAGTTAAAAGTTTGATTATGTAAGTAATGATGTAATATTTTTTGTTATCGTAAATTTCACCTGTAATACGCATTCATTCTTTATTCCAAAATTATACTAAAAAAACACAAATCTCTCTTCTATAAACATAAAATATAGAAGTTATTTAGAGTATTGAGTGAAAATTTCTTAAGTGTTTATTATCGGGAGGAATATGATTAATGAGATATTAGTGAGTTTGTCTTCTTAATTCACTTATTCTTTGTTACTAATAAATAAGTGATATCCTTGAATGTTTTAAGTGGACGTGACTTAATATTAGAGTACCATTATAAAAATTGGTGTTCATCTTATTCAATTGTTAGTTATATTTTTGTGATATTTCACTAAGATGTTACATGAAATTTGTATTAATTTCCCAGATATCCCAACAACTAGTGTCAGATCGAGGTTCTCAAATACTACAAGAAGTTCTAGTATGTTCTATGGTTGCAACTTAGCTTGAACTTACACATAAAAATAATTTCTAGATAATATTAGGAGTAATTCATTTGTGACTGAGTTTTGACGATTAATTCGTTCATAACAATCACAAAATATGGAGGGTACATACAAGAAAGATGATTAGTTTGAATGGTTCTAACTATCAGATGTAGAAAATAAAGATGAAAGATCTTCTATTGTTTACCAATATACACTTAACAATGTTCAACGAGTCATAACCAGATGATAAAATCAGATGCCGAATGGAATTTTGAGCATGAACAAGTCTGTGGGTACATCCAAAAATTTATCGATGACAATGCATAATCACATTATTAATAAGTCTCATACGAATTTGGAGACTTTATATGACCTCCAAAAAGTGGAAACAAAAATGTGTTAATCTAAGCAAGCTAGCTCAAGTTTGGTACAAAGAAGATATCAAGTATCATTACCTAAGTCTTGGAGGTAATTATCAAATATGGGCATAAAACTGGATGATGAGGTAACTGTCCTACTTGTGCTAGCTTAATTACCTGAGCCTTGGGAGACTCTGTGGTATCACTCTCAAACAAAGCCCCAGGAGGAGTTGTGACTATGGACTTCATCAAGAACGATATCGTGAATAAAGAGATGAGGAGGAGATCCCAGGGTGGTTCTACCTCACAATTAGATATTTTAGCTGCTTAGCCAAGGGGGAGAAGCCAGATCAAGAGAAACATAAATCATAAGCAACGAATGAGCAAATGTCAGGCCTCGTGCACAATAGCGAGATAAACCACGCAGTAAACAATAGCGGAAGCAATTAAAATAGTGGCTAAAATTTTCGCTTTGGCCTGACTTAGAAAAACATAATTTAAAATACACTGATAGTCAAAAATACTGGTTTTACAACAACTGAAAACCCAATACAAATAACATTAACTAACATATAAGCATAGAGTGACTCCCAATTATACAAACAGAAAGATCCATGTTGAGTCTCTCGCTCAACATAGATACAGTACACTATAACATATAAATACTATATATAACTGGGACACTCTATCCACCTCCCGGGGCACTACCAGCTGGATCAACTCCATGACCAGCGGAGAAACCATGATAACTTGAAACACACACAGGCAAACAAGATAACCAGCCCCAAAGAGACATGGGGTCAGACCCCAGTACGAAGAGCAACTGAAAAAACAGCAGTTAGATAGCAACAGATAATATGCAAATGCTATGAATGAGATCAACAGGGAGCAACAATAGCAGGCTACAACCGAGCAGGGAGCCAATGGATCTCACTGCTCAACAACTGTTAGCAAATCATCTGAAGAATAGTGGCCACGATGTGTGTGAGTATATGGGAGCTACCCACTCGTCTCAACACACGGTACGAGATGCACAACAATTCACTCAACCTACTGTTGCCCAACTGATGAGATGTGAGAGCTACCCACTCGGCTCATAGCGGCTAACAAATCCCAGCAGGGAGATGAGGGACACGGGAGTTACCCGCTCGGTCTCCAACACAAGCATCCTGGTACACACAGATCAACACAACAAGGTACGGCTAAACAAGATCTGAGTTCAACATGAATAATGCGCGTATGCAATGCAACAGAATGCAACAGCCAACGAAATATCATACACTGCACAATAGACCAGCAAGCATACACATATATCCATGCCCAAATCCAACGCTGTAAAACAAGCTCACATCCGTACCTTAGTTCTGAGCTACAATTACCACAAAAGCAGTCCCGAGCAACCAGATCTGAAACCTGCCAAGTCAAACAACAACGCTAACTCAGGGACGCAAAGCTCAGAGCTACGAACTGGGAGCTACGAACTCAACCAGATCTGTCCTACCCTTCCATCTCAACAAACAGCCTTAAAATGAAGCGCAAGGTAGGAACTAACACTTACCAAACAAGCTACCTGAACGACAGAACTCGAACGGCCGAAATGCTAACAGACTACACAAGGAAGCTTCCTTCGCGATCCTCTTCCAGCTAACCCAAAGCCTGCGAAAGAGGTATAGAAAGAATAGTTCTTGGCAAGAGGAGTCCAGTGCTACCACTCTTGCGTCCATCGGAGCTGTCTACCACCGGAAATCGAAGAAGATAAGGTTTGCGAACAGTAGCTAGGGTATCGCGACAGGATAAGGTTACGGAAAATATTCTAAGTGTCGGGAAACATAATGGCGAGACCGGTCAAAGACCTCTATAAATATAACTTAAGTCTCCCAGATCTGATAAACAGTAGCCACCGACAATCGAAGCTCAAAGCTGATCCCAACTCAGATCTGAGTATCACTCCAGATCCGAACTCTACGCCAAAACAAATTTGGAACTTAACCAAACGACGTCGCACAGAGGATCACTCGCTCGCTAGGACACGTCATCCCGCTAACCAAATCCATATCGCTAAACGGCGTCGCATAGCTTCCCCAGTAGCGTCACCAAAACATTGTCGTGTCGCATCCAGATATGACGCCCACAAACCAGTCAAATCTGAAATACCTGGACCGCACCGGTCTACACCCAAACACGAACCGGACCTGTCCACATATCTCAAATCTGGTCTCTCCCCAAAACGACGTCGCTTCGCTACCCGCGTAGAACCTCCAACACGCGTAACCAAAAATAGCGCGCGACCACCAGATTTCACCACCGCATCTGAATACCACCAACCAGTACTGACTAGCACTCAAATCTGATCACTTTCCCATGGAAAATCTCCAACATTCCAGAGCTGTTTCCGATACAAATTCTGACCTGATTACTTCACCAAGAATACCAGCTCAAAGCTGGATCATCCAAGATCTGTTCAAGCCAAATCTGGTCTATGCTAAACCCGATTAATTAACTCAATTAATCCAATAATATTTTGGGTCTCACAGAAAATCCTCGGGAAGATATGTAATTCAAGGTGTCATCATTGTGGAGAAAAATGGACATATTAAGAAATATTTTCCACAATAAAAAAAATGTAAAAATGAATCAATGGTGAGAAACAAATGTCATTGATGAATTCAATATCGTTCACGAGCCAGAAGATAAATCCATAAATCTGGAAACTCAAGGAACCTGGTTGGTAATAGATAGTGGGGCAATGGTCCATATTACATCCCAAAAAGAATTTTTTGCATCTACACACAAGGGGATTTTGGTGTGGTCAGAATGGTGAATAACAACTCATCAACGGTCGTTGGGAAAGGATATGTGAGCTTGACTACCATGAATGGTTCTAACACTTGTTCACACTTGTTCTAAAAGATGTCAGGTACGTGACAGATATGTGTCTGAATTTGATATCAGTCAACAGACTGGATGAGGAAGGTTTCTACACCACCTTCTGAAATGATATATGTAATTTCAAATGGATCACTTATGGTGGTAAGGCATTAAGGATTTCGAATTTTTACATGTGCAAGATAATACCTCTGGGAGCGTGAATTATGCAGCAAATAAAACTCAACAGATTATGTCACCGTCGTCTTGGTCAAATAAGTGAAAATAATCTTACACGTCTTGTGAACAAGTAAGTATTCAATATAAATTATGTTCATATGAAACAATGCACCAACTTTTGCTGAAACAGAATAAGATATTATTCAAGAGTTTTTGAATGGTAGACAGTAAAACTCAAATATATTCGAACAAATAATGGAGGAGAATACATAGGATTCTTTGATCAGATATGCAAAAAGAATGGAATCAGTCATCAAATGATACCACTAAAAACATTATAGCAAAATGGATTAGCTGAAAGAATGAATAGAACTTTGATAAAAAGTGTAAGAAACATGCTCTTACATGCAAAGTGTATAAGAAATTTTTTGTAGAGACTATGGTTACAACTGCATATATATTGAATTGTTCACCATATGTTCCTCTCAGTTATGATGTTGTGGAGAAGGTGTGATAAGCAAAGATATTTTCTATGATTATTGCGGGTATTTGGATATGTAGCTTATATTCATGTTCTAAAAGATGAAAGATAGAAGTTGGAAAATACATGAGATGAGAAGTATAAGTTTCAGCAAAATCTTGAATGGTGGTCTATAATGACAAAATTCAAAAACCGGTTGAAGATGAAGTGCGTAATGATCAGGAGGAAATTCAACATGATGATGAATGATAAAATAATGATGAAATCCACGTTCACAATGAACCACCAGTTGAAATTTGTCTTGGTAGTATTGCCACATGTTCTAGAAGAGCCGTGCAACTCTATACAGATATTTCTCGAACGAATATATATTGTTAACTGATGGAGGAGAACTAGAGAGTTTCAAGGAAGCTATTAACAGTGAACATAGGGATAAATGAATGGAGGTCATGCAAGATTACATACAATCTTGCACAACAATAATATGTTTTAGCCGGTAGAAGATACCGAAAGGTAAGAAAGCTTTGAAAAATAATTGGGTGCTCACGTTGAGGCACGAAGAAAACAATAGTCAACCAAGATTCAAATCTAGGATGTTTCAAAGATTTAGGGCAAAAACATGGAGTTGACTTTGATAAAATATTTTCACCTGTGGCGAAAATATCATCCTTCCGAATTCTGCTAGGGTTAGCAGATAAGCTTAATCTAGAGGTGGAACAAATGGATGGCTGCATTATTTCATGGAAATTTGGAGGAAAAATCTATATGAAGAAACTAGAGGATTTTTCAGAGTAGGGGAAATGGGACATCATATGTAGATTGAAGGAGAGACTATATGGTCTCAAACAAGCACCGAGACAATGGTACAAGAAGTTTAAATATGTTACAATGGAGCATGAATTCATGAAGACTAGTATAGACCGTTGTGCGTTCGTAAGGAAATCCTCTTATTATTAATTGTGCTTCTACTTTATTAGATGAAATGTTGACCATGGTCAAAGATATTTTTGAGATTGAAAGCCTAAAGAACAACGAAATAAGACCTTTGCAATGAAGGACCTGGGGCCAAAAGAATTACATGCATGGAAATTCATTGAGATAGATATGCAAAAAAAACCTGGCTTTCACAAGAGAAGTATACTGAGAAAGTACTTCAATGATTCAACATGGATCAGCCCAAAGCAGTTTGATGTCCTCTGTCCAATCATTTCAAGTTGAACTCACAATAGAGTCCTACTACGGATGATAATGAAGAAGAAATGAGGAGTGCTACATATGCTTTAGTAGTCGGAAGTCTAATGTATGTCATGGTAAGTACATGGTTGGATTTAGGTCACTTAGTGGGTGTAGTAAGCAGGTTTCTTGAAAAACCCAAATAGAAACATTTGGCTGTAATTGTCAGGCCCGGTGCACAACACAGAGTTAACCACACAAACTACAATCGCGGAAGCATTTAAAAATAGTTGCTAAAATTTTTCACTTTGGCCTGACTTAGAAAGCATAAATTAAAAATTTTATTGATACTCAAAATGTTGGTTTTACAACAACAGAAAACCAACCAACAACAGATACAATAACAAATACAAGAATAGGGTGACTCCCTATCAGGGTACATCCCCAAATCAACAATAGAACATCACATCCTTCCGGGGTATTCCCCGGAGGCTGCACCACTGCCTAATATAAATAATATACATAACTGGGACACTCTATCCACCTCCCAGGGCACCTCCAGCTGGAACATCTCCATGACCAGCTAAGAAACCTGGAAAACCTGGACAACACACATGCAAACAAAACAATCCAGCCCCGGAGGGATAGGGGTCAAACCCCAGTACGGAGAGCAACATAAAACAACATGTAGATAGAGCATGTTATAAATGCGATGCTATGCATGAGAACAGAGAGATCAGCGGATCCAAAGACTGTACAAAGCTGAATGCCAAAGCTGGGAGTGGTCACCGAATGTGTGAGAGAGTGGGAGTTACCCAGGCACTCGATCACACATGGTACTAACCACAAACAGATTACAGGGATGGCTGCAACCCATGTGAAGGAAATGGGAGTTACCCATGCTCTCCATCACACGGAATACCAGCAACAGATAGAACAAAAGACCATATCCATATGAGAGAACTGGGAGCTACCCAGGCGCTCAATCACACGCACCTTGTCACAAGAATTAGCTCAAACAGCACATAACAACAGATCAGAAGAGCTCACAGCATGCTGCTAACAAAGGCTCGCAAGGAATGAGCAGAATAACAGGAAATGCGTGTATGCGTAATGACAGCTTGCAAGATAATATACACAAACAGATGCAAGCAACAACACATAAATAACAGCATACACACTGCTCAACATAACATCACACGCTCAGTTATACACAAGCCCATCTCAAAGTTGTAATCATAAGCTCACATCCGTACCTTTAGTTCTGAGCTATAATTAACACAACAAAGTCCTGAGCAACTTAAAACTGAAACCTGCTAAGCCAACAACAATGATAATACTCAGGGACAGTGGCACAGAAACTCTAACTGGGAGCTACGAGCTCAACCAGCTCTATTATACCTTCCTAGCACAACAGCTAGCTCTAAACAAAGCGCAAGGTAGAATCTTGTACTTACTCGAAAGCACTACCTGAACGGAAAAGCAAATCCATCGAATGCTAACAGACTACACAAGGTAGCTTCCTTCGTGATCCTCTTCGAGTAATCACAACCTCCAAAAGCAGTACTGAACGAAGCGCCTTTGCAAGAGTAATCCAACGCTACCACTCTTGCTCCAATCTTAGTCTTCTACCACCGGCAATCGGAGAAGATAAGGTTCGATGAACAGTAGCTACGGTATCGCAACAGAGTAAGGTTACGGGAAATATTTCTAAGTGTCGGGAAATAATTGCGAGACTACAGTCAAAGTCTTCTATAAATACAACTTAAATTTCCCAAATCTGATTAACAGTAACCACCGACAACACTGGCTTAAAGCTGATACCCACTCAGATCTGAGTATCACTCCAGATCTGGATCATACGCTTAACCAGTGCACTACTACCAAACGACGTCGCACTAAAATCCAAATTAATTCATACACGTGTCTCTCTAAACGGCGTCGCATCACTTCTTACCCAAAAACACTCAGATCCGAATGACCAGATCTGACACCAACACTGACTAGTGTTCCCTAATATCCAAAACGACATCGCACTGCCTTCTGGTCTAGACAACCCGAAACAAGTCCACGCCAACCCTTAAACAAGGTCGATTCACACCGCGCTAACAACTTACGCATTACAAATCAGGTTTCCTCCAAACGACGGCGTTTCACTATCCGCGCAGGATATTCAACCAACGTACCCTAAAGGCTTGCGACAACCAGATTTCACCACCAATTCAACATACAATCAACCAGCGCTGAAGCCGAAGCCACCAACCAGCACTTCTCAACTCACCAAATTTGGCTACTATCCCAAAGAACTCTACAACTGTCCAGAGCTGTTTCCAATACACAAAATATAGAGAAACCCGATACGCTTACCACGCATACTAGCTCGAAGCTGTCCATCCCAGATCTGCTCACGCTAAATTTGGTCTATCCAAAACCCGATTAATTAGCTTAATTAATCCATAATTCTTTCGGGTCTCATAGTAATAAATGGATATTAAGATATATAAAGACACCTCTAAACACAGACTGAGTTTTTAGGATTTATACTTGAACTTGTAGGTTATATAGAAGCTGACATGGCCGGATATGTTACTCTCGAAAGTCAACGTATGGTTACCTATTATTTCCGAGGGAGTTATGTAATATAATCAAAATTGCAAAAGTGTATAGCATTATCAACCACTGAAGCAGAGTTTATTGTAACAACTTAGGCATGTAATGAGTTATTATGGATGAAGGGTTTTTTGATGAATTAAGTTTGTGCAAAATCAATACAAATTGTAGGTAAATTCTTCGATCATAGTGCAATCCATCTAGGTAAGAATTCTTCAATGCATTCATGATATTAACATATTGATGTTTGTTATCATCAGATATGTGTACTGAATAAGAAATTGTTAAAACTTGAGAATATTTACACATATGACATGTATCTGATATGATGACCAAGATAGTGTCGAAATAAAAGCAGGAATACTATAATGTTGTTGCAAGTCTTATAGAATTCAAAAAATGAGCTTGAGGGAGAGAATTTGTGAAAACCCAGAAATTCTGGTTTAAAAAAAAAAGTTCGGGTCAGTCAACTCAGATCTCTCTCGGTCAACTCAGATTTCGTCGGTCAACTCAGATTCTGTTCGGTCAACTCAGATCATGTTCGGTCAACTCAGATTCTGTTCGATCAACTCAGATCCTGTTCGGTCAACCAGATCCTGCTCGGTCAACCCAGATCCTGCTCGGTCAACTCAGATCATGTTCGGTCAACCATATCCTGCCGATCAACGCAGATTTGAGACAGCCAACTCAGCTGGTCAACAGTCACTGTTCGATCAACTCACGATCCTGTTCGGTCAACCACGATCCTGCTCGGTCAACCCAGATCCTGCTCGGTCAACTCAGATCATGTTCGGTCAACCCATATCCTGCCGATCAACGCAGATTTGAGACAGCCAACTCAGCTGGTCAACAGTCAGACAGTCAACTCAACTGGTCAACAGTCAGACAGTCAACACAGCTGGTCAACATTCAACTCAGCTTTGGACTGGTAACTCAGCTTTGGACTGGTCAACTCAGCTTTGGACGGTCAATTCAGATTTGGCGAATTCAGATTTGGCGACGAAAATTCAGATTTGGTAAGGAAAACTTAGCTTACGAATTTCAGTAAGCTTCTTCACGCATACAGAGCAAATCTCGCAATAGTAACTGCCAATTTAGAGGGATTAATGGCCAATTAAGAGACCCAAATCAATGCTTACACTAATGCTCTCGTAACAGCCATTTTAATGGCTATAAAATCAGGAAATTAAGGCTTTAATGGCTGTCCTTTTGACTCCCATTTCTGCACCTATAAATACCCAGCTGATGGAAGCATATTTCCCTCACTCACCTCGAAAATTCTTCAGTAAAATTACAGTAAACTTCCACGCTGAAACTTTGCACAATGCTGCATCCTACTACTGTACGAAGTACCAGATTTCGCATACCAGTCAAGAAATTCCAGCAGACGGTAAGTGGGCTTTTGTTATATATATATTCCTTTCAAATATCATATATTATTCATACTACGTTCTGTTTTGAATTACTGTTCGAGCACTTGTTTCGTGTCAGATTCCGTTTCGTGTCAAGTTCATGATATGAATTATGCTCTGTTTTAGCACTGATATTTCTGTCGTAATATGGGTCTACGGAATATTCCGCATGTTGAGTTAAGCGCGCAAGGGTGAGAACAGTACTGGGATGGGTGACCTCCTGGGAAGTTCTCGTACGTAAAGCTGCTGACGTTGTGCCTCTTGATCTGGTTGGCCATGTGGGCTGTAAAAGTGTGATGCTGTCGGCATACAATGGCGGATCCGGATCCCGTTTCCCGGGGGCGCAGCGGAAATCAAAAATTGTCCTGAGAAACGTTCAATACATTCAAAAACAATAAACATTCATAGGGCGTTTATCGAATTTCTACCTTGCTGGCATCTAGGCGCCTGGCTCCGACCAGTATCACGAGGAAACCGACACTTCAAACGATAGGCGGCGGTAGATCGTCAATCAGGTCCACGACCGGAATCAGGATTCCTCTGTCAATATGCACTAGAATATCTGACGGATTCTGACACGGACGAAAACTCCTCGTTGCGGTGATCGAAACAAGTCCGATCACACGACGAACGGACGGTGGAGGCGCTGTGGTGGGCGACGGCCGTGCGTGAGGTTTGAGAGGAGGGGCGGCGGTTTTTGGAGCTTGGAGGCTAGGGTTATATCTTGTGTGTGTCTCATGGTAGCCCTAGGTCTAATTAAATAAGTATGGGCTTGAACCGGCCCAATGGACCTGGGGCGGGCCCAGTCCAATATATGAACATTCGGTTCAATCGCATCACCGTGGCTTCATCATAACTCCGATCTACGATCAGATCGGGATCGACTCAGTTTCCAAAATTGACTATTATGATGCGAAAACAATTTTTCAGACCACCTAGACCAAAATGACAGTTATGCCCCTCAACTTTGGGAAATCGCAATTTGACCCCTGTTGACTTTTAGGAAGTCGCACTCCCTAAAATCCTCCTCCTATGCTCAACGCTGGGCCCACAACCATTGTGACTCCGAAATCACAATTTCGGACTTGCCCAACGGATCATGGTAAAGCGCCTAGCAACATCGCGCCATGATCCCCTAGGTATCACTGATAGTGCCTGCAAGAACCAGTTGGTGATGGTTAGCGTACAGTACGGTCCTTTCAACACATATATCCCGATCAGATCAACGACCATTGGTAAATCGAGAGTCGCTAGAGATCCGATAGCTGTGCATACATCTTGAAGATCGAATAGTGACATCACGAGTGTTACTAGGCAAACCCATTTACCTAAAACACATCCAGTACTCTGGCCAGAGATTTATACACTATTATCCCCTCAAATAGCATAGGATATCCACGCATGAGAGCGAGCGATGAATCCTCGACAACGAAGCATTGACTCCTACATGCATCGGGACCTCACCCAATCCGCCACCTAGTGACCCAAGTGAGTCGGTAAACGGGTCAAAGTGAGGCGCCTATCATGTAGAGTCTCAATGACGTTTCGAGTAGTGAGGACTAATCAGTACGACCAAGACCTCGAACTTATCCACTCGACAAATGGTAACCACTTGGAAAGTCCGAACGAGGGTAGTTCGATAGATCACCAGGTCACTATCCATCTGCATGCTCAGAACATCACAATGTTCCCTACAATGAAACATGGTACTTCACATCGCAGACGCTAGTCTCAAGCTCGGGCGGCCTTATCCTCATTTTGACGGCCCAATCGACTATGAACGAATTCAGAGTGCACAGTGACTATTAGATGTGTTTCATGATAGCCATCATATCCACTATCACATCTAACATACACTATGGTGCATTCTAGGTCTTTATCCATTACAATTGTTAACATCATATAACACAATGAAAATAAAGAACGCCATAAAGAAATGCGAATAACATATATAAAGACTGTCATATACAAGAGTCAATAAAAACCCACACGCCACAAGTTGGCTAGTTGGGCATCTACTCTAACAGATGCCAGATCTTAACGGGTAATACTATCTCTGCTGGGGATAGGGCCGGCGGTAGGGGAAGGGTAAGACTGATCTCTAAGGGAATTGAGACAGCACCAGCAGTTAAACACGCACCTCCCCTGACTCATGGGCCTAACAGCCCAACCCTAACGCACATAATACGGTGCACTCTGCGCTGCCACATTATAAGGAAACTAAAGTGCACCTTGGCTAACAGCTATAGCTTTTGGCCTAGTGGTAAGCGCTTGATCCTAACAATTGGTATCAGCTTTTGGTAAAGCGGCAAGCGCTCGGTCCTACAATTGGTATCAGAGCCAAGGTCACGGGTTCGATTCCCATTGATTGCAAGGAGTGCAATTATTGGGAGGGGGATTGTTGGAGTGCAATAATTGCCCCTGCTAGGTAGAGCGATCGAACCGTGGCGCTTGTGTTGCTATACGGTTTAAAAGATTGGAGTTGCACCGTTACCACCAGCTATAGCTTTTGGTAAAGCGGCATGACAGTCGCCATTCAAGAAGCTTAGAAGAAGCGCAAGCTGGAGCTGGAGCGATAAAGATTAGCTGGAGCGTAAAGTGTAGATGACATCAGCAGTGACGTCATCAGGGAGCTACAGTGGAATAGAATCAGCAGAGAGCTTCAACCAGCAGTTGGTATTTAGAGTTGGCGATTGCAAAACGATGTCGCGTTAATAAGTTGGAACGACAGCGTTTTGCATTCGCAATAAGAATCAGCAGATGAAGATTCAGCAGATGAGAAGAGATGCGCGAGATATGGAATCAGCTGTGATGACATCAGCCTTGATGTCTCACAATCAGCAGGAAGCAATCAACAGATGAAGCGTAACGCAAAAGATGAAGCGACGTCGTGCTGAAGAATCAGCAGATGATTTAGCGTTGATGACGTCATCGGTGACGTCATCATATTCAGCAGATGGTTTGAAAGAGCAGTCGCAAGAATCAGCAGGTAGCTTGCATCCAGACGCAAGAGGAAGCGACGTCGTAGTGGAGGAAATTCAGCAGAGAGCTACAGTGCATCCAGCAGATGACTTTTGGAGATAGCGATAGCAAAACGATGTCGTTTACATAAGTTTATACGACAGCGTTTTGCTCTCGCGCTAAAGATTCAGCAGGAAGACTTTGCGTTGATTATTCAGCAGTCGCAAGAACCAGTCGCAAGATACCAGCTGGAAGCATATGTTCTATACCAGCTGGACAACCAGACGCAAGCAACAGCAGCATCCAGTCGAGAGCTTATTTGAATCAGCTGTTGCTATATATCCAGTCGCAAGCTACAGTGGATCCAGTCGCGAGCTTCAGTGTTATTGCTATCCAGTCGACATGGATTCCCAGACGCAAGAAAAGAAGAAGTAGCGAAGCGTGGCAAACAGACGCAAGATCCAGTCGTAGTGATGAACCAGAAGCGAAGCAGTTGATGATTTACAAGAGCTGGATGTCAACTGCTGAGCTCAATTCAAATGGCGAAAGCGACAAGACGCAATCAACGCTCAAGATGGAAAGAATCAATGGCTGAGATTTAGTCGTGCAAATTGCCTCAATTCAAGGGAACAAGATTTGTACTATTCTGGGAAACAGTACAATTTACAGAGGATGTTTGCACGCATATGGAAAGAATACAAATTAGCCATATGAAGCGTTGAACAGATTTGGAAGCTATCTAACAGCCATATTTCAAATTGAGGCTATATATTCGAGAAGCGCCATTGTAGAGAAGAGATGATGAGTTCGAGAAATTGGTCACTGTGAAGATATCGCAGAGAACTAGTCAATTGCACAGTGCACCAACGAAGGGAAAAAAAAAAGATGAAACAGTCGACAATCATTCTTGAGAGGAGCTTATTGTGTCGACTGCTGAGTCTAGATTAGCTTGTTAGAGCATGTCCCTCGTGTGTGAGAAAAACAGAGAGTTTGAGTGATTTCATTGTATCAATCTCACACACCGAGATTCATTCACATATATTTGTGAATGGATCTCGAAATCTTGTATCAGTTCCCGTCCAAGCACGATGACGCTAAACTCATGTGTATGTAGTCAGTCACACAGTTGAGGCTGTTGTGCATTTGAGGAGTCTAGGAGTTCTCACAGCTGCTGGTTGTGGGATTGGGTCTGTACACAAGTTATAAAATCAAATCTTCTAGTAGTGGATCCTTCCGAGGTGGAAGAAGGGGAGATGTAGGACATTGAAGTCCGAACTTCCAGAAACAAATACTGAGTATCGTGTTCTTCATTCAGCAAGCATTTACTTAGCACGCATACACGTTTACAGTATTCAGCACTGATTTAGCATTCGCATAAACAGTTCAGCATCTTAGCATTGCATACAGCAGCACACAAGCACACAAGTCTCGAACAGATTTATGTTGTACATAAATCTGTTTGAGTTGTTTTAAAATATAGGATTCAGTATTTTCCGCATGATTTTTAAATCATACCAGATCTGTCTCCTGTGCTCTTCCTCGTGTTATTTAATATGTTCAAGAACAACGAGCTATTGCAGCTCCAGAGTATCAGCAGCGCAAAATTTTAAAGTGATTTAACAAAGCGCGGCTGCTGATCTTTTTGATCCTTATCTTTGTTAAACAGGGACCATCAAGTGGTATCAGAGCAGGTTGTTCTTGAACGAGCACTAATTTTAAAACACATGTGTTTTGTTTTAAATGTTTTAAATATTTTTGAGAAGCTTGTGTATGAAGGACAGATTTGTTTTAATAGGTTTTCGCTTGATGAACTGTCGGGATGCGCGAGTCTCGGGCAGTTGCCAAGCTTTTATTTTCGTTGTGCTGTAAGATCACTTGGAGCGAGGCTCAGTGACAAGCACATGAGGCGAGATAGAAGAAGGAAAAATCTGAACTTTTATCTGTACTGGTTCTTCATACTTTTGAGTAACTCAGTAGCATGTGTTCATTTGAAATATTTCGATGCTCTGATTTGAGTTTTAAATGTTCTGTTTTGCGGACTGTCAGCTGATGCAAAATTTTTGCTTTTAAAAATGATTTGAGCTCATGTTATAAAAGACAGGGAGAGTGGCGTCACTGTCTTTGTTAATTTGAGCAAATGCATCAGCTTCGGTTTTTCAAAATCATATACTGTTGCATATGGTGCTTCTCAAATGCTGTTTTTTGTTTTTCGAAATTAAAACTCCTGCTGTTTCGTTGTTTTGTTGAAACAGTGTAGGGAGAGTTTTATTTTTAAATCGAGGGAAGACCAGCAGTTCACTCTCTTTTTGATTCCCACAAAAAGGGAGAGAATTGTTAGAACATGCATCGTTGATTTGAGGTTTTGTGTAAATCAAAAAGGGAGAGATTGTTGGATCTGTTTTGACAGATCCTAATTAAGTTTTGAATTACACAAAACCTATTATTGTGTTTCTAACAATTCCACTTAAGTGTACAGATTCTAGGAACGAAGAAGATGATGAACAGTAACAGAATCTGTCTAGCAGTTGGCTCGCAATATAAACAATCAGCAGTTGGTTTGGTGTTCATGGAATCGGCAGCTGGATTAGCAATGGAGACGTCCAAAGTTGAATCAGCTGTTCGTAATCAGGCGAGGGCCAAATTGAACCAGCTGGAGCATAGCAAACCAGCTGGAACAATGACAACCAGCTGCAAGCGCTAAAGAGAAAAGATGAACCAGCTGATACAGGAATTGAGAAGCACGCTGGAGAATTAGATCGAAGAAAAAGATGCGCAAGTTACTGTTGACGAATCTGTTAGCAGTAGCGATTATAAGTACTGTTAATGAATCTATTAACAGTCGCTATTCAAGAAGCTAAGAAGAATCGCAAGCTGGAGCTGGAGCGATGAAGATCAGCTGGAAGCGTAGATGACATCAGCAGTGACGTCATCATTCAGCAGGTAGCTACAGTGATCAGCAGGAAGATTCAGCAGATGAGAAGAGATGCGCAAGATATAGAATCAGCAGAGAGCTTCAACCAGCAGTTGGTATTTAGAGTTGGCGATTGCAAAACGATGTCGCGTGAATAAGTTGGAACGACAGCGTTTTGCATTCGCAATAAGAATCAGCAGATGAAGATTCAGCAGATGAGAAGAGATGCGCGAGATATGGAATCAGCTGTGATGACATCAGCCTTGATGTC